>JNEY01000932.1:37256-58266 GCA_020875895.1 Aphelenchus avenae
AATTTTGCGGCGGCCTTCGGCCGCCGCAATCATAAGGGTACCTACCCCCTTTGCTAATTTTACCCCCGGGCGCTGCTCGCGATCAAATGCAATTCCAGAACGTGGAGTGCGCCGATATGCACAACATTTTCGGCGCAGACTGCAATAAAGCTTAAAGCGTTTAGGAAGCAGCTAGATAGATACCCGCGGATTTACCCACGGAATTTTACCATGACCCCCGGATTTACCCCCGGAATTTCACGTGCCGGGCCCGGAATCGCTGTTTTGGAGTTGAGTGCCCTGGTTCACAGTGGTCCGGGTTCCGAGAAAACCGGTACCGAGAAAGCCGGTCACCGAGTTCCGAAATTTTCGTTGACCGTGAACATGCGTCCGAGAAACTAGGACGAAACTCGGTACCGATTTTCTCGGAACCGAGGAATTCGGCCAAGTTTCTCGATTCCTGCTTTGCCTTGTGCTTTGAATCTCATCCCCCCAACGACCCAAAAACCGCACTCGGTAACCCTTAAAAGTGCATAAGATGACTTAGTGATCCAAAACCAAAGAGGGGACCCTTTGGTTCGAAACTTTTCAAAAGTTTTCGATAAAAATGTTTTGCCCTGAAATTGTTTCTCGTGCATTCAGAAGACTTATCTGTGGTAATCCTAACGCGAATAGCGCGCTATAGGTTCCCCACCCTCGCCTCCAACCCTACAACAGCTCAGATCCCTTGTAACATTGCAAAATACGGCCACCCATGTGGCGACGGCGTCCTTTCTCTGACAGAAATCGGACATAAAATCAAAAATTTTGATTCTGCATTTTTCTCGGCCCGAGGCCTCGGAAAGCTCGGTCCGAGAAAATTGGACGCGTGTTCACAATGGATGCTAGTTTCTCGGATCTCGGAGATAACTCGGCCGAGTTTCTCGGTCCAAGAAGCTCGTTTGTGAACGGTTTCGGCCGAATTTTTTCTCTGACGGAACTCGGACCGAGAAACTTGGCCGAGAAACTCGTATACCGTATTTTTTCGAATATAGCCCCACCTCGAATAGAGCCCCACCCCCAATGTTCTGGATACCTTTCTGGGGTATGTGATCTTCAAATCTAATGCCATATTTGGGTAGATAAGGATAAAATAAGAATTTTAGAACAGAGAGTGAGTCGTACTCATGACAAATAAAATATAAAATAATTTTTAAAATTTATTTTTTTTCTGAGAAAACGGCTTATGAAAAATAGAGCCCCAGGGGCTCTATTCGAAGAAATACGGTAGCTAGGATGATTCTGAATGCACCTCGCCGAGAAAGTTGGCCGAGTTTCTCGGAAGTCGGATGATTGTGAATTCGGCCTTAGGTGAACTTTGATGGCGCTTTTACTGGGCCAGTCAAGAAGAAAAAACACAATCCACCAAAATTGAGCGACAAAAACGTCATGACTCCTACAAGAAAAATAGTTCTAGTGTCAAACCCGTAGTTTAGCCCATCGATGTAGCATACAGCGTTTTCACCGCTTGAGGGATAAATCCCATACAGCATGCGTAAAGTTTCTTTTATCGCGATGAATGCATAAGCGTTAACCCTACCGGCGTTCATTTTGCCACCGGGGATCCTTTTTTAAATGAACCACGCGGCAGGAGGCTCGTTTTTTCGATCTGTTTACCGGAAGTCATACGAGCGGCGACGTTTCGCTGGTTCAAAGTGTAAAATTCGATCTACTTCGAGGTAAGCAGTCGAATTTGCGATACTCATGTGGTAAAACCCAAAAACGCCTAGCCGTCCATCGGAAAGCTGTCTTGCCACAAAAAGTCGGGAAACGATTCCTTGCAAAATAAAAGGCACATAAAGAATAGCTCACTGAATTAAATGACCTAAAAACCTGGAATTTCTGCTTAGTTATCTCAAGTCTTCATTTGGCCGGATCGCGAAATGTGTCGCAAGGACATAATATACCGCGTAAAAAGCTTAACTCTCGCTCGTTTGTCACGATGTTCCGACTACCTAATTATGGTTAAAAAGGCAAAATAGTAAATTGTGTAATCCGCTCGCTTTCGAGTTTTACCAGTACCAACTAGGTAGTTAAACCCACTTTCACACATGTCGAAACAGGCAACGGAAATACGCCATAAAATTAAAAATTTCGAGCGCCTTCGCATCCATGAAACCTCATCGGCGCAAACATGACAGATCCGCCACAAGCAGGAAGTCCGCTTGCGGAACAATTTCTGCTTAATGAAAGAATCCCTTACGACGACAGGCAGGAAAACCAGCGCGGCGGCACACAAAAGTGCGAATGATCTATCTAGGAAAAGGGACGTGATTAAGTGATGGCGATGTCGATGAATGCGCATAGTAAATGCAAAAGCTTACGTGCACGGAAGGCGTCCTCCGCGCCACTCGCCTGAAATTTACGGGCGACAAGGAAAGAATTCAGCTCCTTTGTTGGAGGCTTATCGTGCCATGGAAATTGCGATACATGCGTAGATGCATCGGTATGCCAACTGCATAAAAATGCCCCGTTCGCTAGGCAAGAATGGGGACAGGAAAAAATAAAACCAAAAGGAGTCTAGAAGTTAGCCCACCGCGGACAATACCATCGAAGTTATAAGCGAAAATTTGGTAAATGTTATGAAAATTCGCCCTGGCGTCTCTTGGCCGTCTTCCTAGTGCTTGAGATCACGCGATTAATCACTTGGAGGTGAAGTATTTTCCATAGACTTGAGAGAGCTTCATGTTGCCGCGAGTGCACGATTCGCAGAGATCCAACGTGACGCGCGCACTTTTACTCTTGCAGGTAATGTGCGCCTTGTCTGCGAAGTAGTCGGTGATGCATTTCTTGCACTTGCTGTAGGGCTGACGGTAATGCGTTATTGATAGATGGTAGGAGAACTTCGCCGAGAAGACGTCGTCGGTGGTCACCACGTCTTCATCTTCCTTGTATGCTCTTTTACGCAGAGCTCGCGTCAGACACAACCGTTTGGTAGCCTGCCATCGTCCTTGCCTGATTGCATTTTGAACCATGAGCACACTTCAATGGGCTAATCAAAAATGGACCGCCCATAGGGGCACTCAAAAAACGGAGCACACACAAGGGCACTCCAAAAATGGAGCGCACCGAAGGGCGCTCCGCAAATAAAATAGGTACGGTGCAAACAAATAATTTATTATCAGTTATTACGAAATATGCATGGCACTCCGTTGTTGTCGTCGGCTGCGGCGTTATGAGGGGTACGTGGCGAGTCCTTGGCGCGCGGCGCTCCAATAATGAGTGCTGATGGAGGGACGCGCTGCAGTGAGCAAATAGCTATCAGTGGACGCATGCGCCGCAAAATATTGTCCGGCAAGACTGCGAGCTGTGGTCCGGACTTCGAGCTGGGACTGCGAGCTTTGGTCGGACTGAGAGCTGTGGTCCTGACTGCCAGTAGTGGTCCGGGTATGCAAATGCATGTGACGGACACGTGTGCGTATGCGTATTCAGGACTGTGGTTCGGACTGCAAGCTGTGGTCAAACTGCGAGCTGTGGTCCGGACTGCCAGTAGTGGTCCGGATGTGCATATGCATGTGACGGACACGTGTACGTATGCGTATTCAGGACTGTGGGTCGGACTTCGAACAGTGGCCGGACTGCGATCTGTGGGCCGGACTGCCAATGGTGGTCCGGGTATGCATATGCATGTGAGGGACACGTTTACGTATGCGTATTCAGGACTGTTGTTCGGACTGCGAATAGTGGCCGGACTGCGAGCTGTTGTCCGGACTGCCTAGAACCATAGCCGCACATACGTGGCATACGTAGAAATGTATGGCGGCAACTGAAATGGTTGTGACTTACGACGTACTGCTGCTGGTGAACAGCGCCGCGGCTACAGAAAGAGCTTGGGTGCGCGAGTGATACGTCGATAGGCGGACGCATGCTTCTCGGCCTCGTACTTCGAAATCATGTCTATAGCAGATAATCGATATTTGAGGGTCTCTCGATCGTTGCGATGTCAAGCTTCGCGGCCAGGGCTGCATTCTGATTCTGAATTCTGAATTTGCTTTTGGGATTCTGAATTCTGAAATGAAAATCCGATCAGAATGCAGCCCTGTTCGCGGCCTGATGCTTTTTGCACCATTTTAATCTTGCGATTACCAACCTCAATCAGTAAAAAAAGGTAAGCAGGAAGAGGAGGTGTGCGGAAGGCCGTCGCCGCATCAGCGCGTATTGTAATGGATCAGCTGCCAGTCTCTTCACTGAACGCATGGCCCTGAGGATTTTCCGCTGTTGGCCGCTCTTCTTCAGTTACAGGTGAGCAAGACGGTGGTGGATGTGAGGTGCGTGGCTACGGTGCTATGCAAAACCCACCACTGGCAGTCCGGACAACAGCTCGCAGTCCGGCCACTATTCGCAGTCCGAACCACAGTCCTAAATACGCATATGTGCACGTGTCCGTGACATGCATATGCATACCCGGACCACTACTGGCAGTCCGGACCACAGCTCGCAGTCCCAGCTCAAAGTCCGGACCACAGCTCGCAGTCCGGACCACAGCTTGCAATCCTGCCGGACAATATTTTGCGGCCCATGCGTCCACTGATAGCTATTTGTTCACTGCATTATTGGAGCGCCGCACGCCAAGGACTCGCCACGTACCTCTCACAACGCCGCAGCCGACGATAAAAATGGAGTGCCATGCATATTTCGTAATAACTGATAATAAATTATTTGTTTGCACGGTACCTATTTTATTTGCGGAGCGCCCTTTCGTGCGCTCCATTTTTGGAGTGCCCTTGTGTGTGCTCCGTTTTTTGAGTGCCCCTATGGGCGCTCCATTTTTGCTTATCCCACAGAAGTGTGCTCATGGTCCAAAATGCAATCAGTCAAGGACGATTGCAGGCTACCAAACTGTTGTGTCTGACGCGAGCTCTCGTCAAAGAGCATACAGGGAAGATGAGGACGTGGAGACCACCGACGACATCTTCTCGGCGAATATTAAAATTTTTTTTACAAGCGAGGTTCTCCTGCCGCTGCACTGCAGCGCCCCCACCGAGGTTGATTTTAACCGTAAAGAAAGTGCTCAGTCACATTTTCGGAAAGCTTAAAAATGAGCCAAAGAAAACAGCAAACTAAAAACTACACTCAGAAACATGCCGTTGAGTAGAGCCGTCACATCTTCGCCGTCGCATGTTACTTTTACTTCTTGGTCTACATCTTCTTGTCACGTTTTCCGTAAGCATGACTGACATTAAATGCAATGAGTAATTTATTTAACGGTTTTATGACATTTAAAATTATAAAACCTGAAGGTAGTCACCGTCACGGACCTCGCTCACATCAGAAATGCCAAAAATGGCTTAGTTAACTGCGGCTAGAACACGCTGGATATAAAACCTTGAATTTGCGTCAAATTTTTGTGAAGGAACCAATGGTGCTCTGTCATATGACGTTTGTATCGTCAGCGGTGGACCAACGGGGGTTCCCAAAAATCGCAAGCAGTTTAAGCGAATTGTGCTTTATTTCAGTTACACATACCTGCGTTGTCCGCTACACAGGCACTACGGGACAAGAAAATCATGATATGATTACAACACCATTATTGTAAACTTTTAGCCTTGCCGGAATAATTTATTCGATTAAAAAATGCAAAAAAGATATGGCCTCCAACCAAAAATTGCATCATAGGCAAACTGCTTGAGCAACAGCACTAGGGTTGTACATTACCCGAAGTTCAGGGCATCAGATCAGGTCAAATTTTGCAGGGCATGACCTGCAGGTCAGGGCATGCCAAAAATCAGGGCCGTCCGGGGCATCAGGTCAGGTCAAAATTTCAGGGCATGCCCTGCAAGCCAGGGCATGCCAAAAATTCCATTACACTGGCGATTAAGGCCAGGCCAGGCCTTTGTATTCTACCTCCATGGGCGTTGATTTCACCTGACTGGTGCGTTTACGTCCCATGTTCATGCATTATTAGTGCAATAAGGACGTTTTGCGGGTATAAAATCCTGCGTGTCGCTGTTCGCGATCAAGTTCAGGGCACCAGGTCCGGTCAAAATTTCCCTGCAGATCAGGGCGAACAAGATTCAGGGCGAACAAGATTCAGGGCATCAGGGCAAAAAAACCTGACCTGACCTGCAGGTCAGCACAGGGCTGCCCTGATCTGATGACAACCCTAAACAGCACCCACACGTTGTCACTTGTACACTGGGCTTATAATGGCAGTGATATCCGGAACACTTCTATCTCATGTTATGTAGCCACGTAATTTTTGCGAAATTCCTGACAAGCCTTCTCAAAGAACTTCGTGAAAGAAGCAGGCACCAAAAATGGAAACTGCATGCTATCGAAGTTTTCCGGACATTGATATTTGAGAACTTTGAATGAACGAAAGCTTTCCTCAAACAGCTCTTTAATTAAACTAATAATGATTGTACCATGCTACAGTTTAATCAAAAGCGGGAAACTTCAAAAATTTGTACATCTGTGACTGCGCCCATGGTCCGAGCAAATACAAAAAACCTGTTGGTACGTAGTGCCCATTGCATTCTTGTGCGTACACTCACCGGAAAAACCTGCATCATAGTCACTCCTTGGCGACGATATGGGTGGTTATTGAGGAAGTTCCTGGTCTCTGAACTTGACTGCATGGTCACATTGTACATGATACACGAAATCCGTGTATCATAATTATGATATCCGTGTATCATGTATCATAATAAAAAACCTGTTGGCCGCCGCCGCCGCCTCTACCATGGGATGTTCGAATGCCGCAGTTCGTGTTATACATGTTTTCACTCTACCACCCGAAGTTGCAGGGGTTTATGGACTACACCTGTACGTTCATTAGAGATCGACATTGACCACCCGTACCGTAGCCGTACTGAACCCTCCCGTACCGTAGCCGTACCCGTATTTTACGGCTACGGATACGGGTACGGCCCGTAGTACGTTACGGGTGTCGAACCTAATTTAAAGGAAGAACTTGTATGCCTTTGCTCGCTCAAAACCTGTACGCACCCGCTCCGATATCGCCATTTGCGGGTCGGGAGATTGAAAATTAACCAAATCATCCGAAGCTTTTTTCGCTTTAAACATTTGGGGTCTTAGAATCTATTAGGAGTTTAAAAAATTGCTTGTGTAGTGCCTTCTCGAGCTCCGTCTGTCAGGTTAGATAGTAACTGTTAGTTGGCGTTCGAGGACGGATTGCCATGCCTATGGTCGGGAATAGTCACGGTAGAGCCTAAATGCCCTTCGCTAAATTCGGCCATGAACCCCGCGTTCAATGGCAGGACATTGCCAAAAATGTGGTAGTAAAAGAGTTCCCCAGAACAAGACATGAACCGGAGAGGCGATGCGCGCCATGAGGTTGTGGAGTTTTTTTTACTATTGTCGACTGTCTAAAGTCTTCAAAATAATTACGACGCATCCCTCGTGGGAATCAAGGCCGCCGATTTGTAGGCGTATCTATGCGGATTATTGGTGGGAGCGTTAAAATTTGCACGACCGTTGCAAAGCCTGTACTCTGTTTAGAAAAGACAAATCGTCATCATGGGCTGAGTAGGCTATAGTTGCTCAAAACAGCCAAAACTGCTTGAACTTTGGTAAAACATAGTCCAAAAACGGCTCGGAAAACGGGGCCGTGTTCCTATCTATGCCGTGCCGAATTCTTTTCCGAGTTACCAGGGATGGGACCGAACTTCGGATTCTGATTCGGAAATTCTGTACACTTTACGAAGTTCGGATTCGGTCGTAAAACCGAATTTTTCCGGTGTTTGCATTAGATAAAATGGCTCGGGCAGGCGCAGCAGAGGCTCGGATTTTCATCGTTTTGGCCAAAATTTGCCCCAATTTTTGCGGATCGCCAGAGGCGCGCCACCATATATATTTGAAACAGAAGTCGATCGCAATATTATTGGAGCGGAGAAGAGCAACAGCGTCCACGGGGAAGAGCAGCTACATAAAACAATTTAAGCATTTCGCATGAAAACCTGTGCTGCTTAGCCTTAGCCATGTCCTCCTCGAAACATTCGCACAAGGCGCAAATAAAGTAAGTTCCATTGGTCTTGTTAACCCGAAAAGTGTGCTAAACTTATACAGGAGAGTTTAGTGAAGTTTCACGGCATTTTAGCATAAGCTACGCACCGATTAAAAAATGAAGAGCCGTAAGTAGACGTAAAAAATTTGAAATGTGACGCGGACCGAACGTAGCTCTGAAGTGACCCGAAAGTACAACATCCGAAGGTGGAGTTGAAAAAAAAACGGCCCAAGCGTACCCTGCCCTCGGCCGTAGTAGTCCAAAAGGCGGGCGGCTCCAACGGGGTACGTTTCTTGTCTGACATTATAATGCCAAGAAAGCTGGCACGGACGCAACAGCTAGATCAGTGTTTTAAACCATTGTTCGTCCAACTGGTACGGTCTCTACCAATAAAGTTACGTGTGTGTGTGTGTGTGTGTGTGTGTGTGTGGACGCAGTCGCTCAGAACCTAGACCTTTGACTACCGTATTTCTTCGAATATAGCCCCAGGGGCTATATTTTTGTAAGGGCTCTCCGAGGGGGCTATACTACAGGAGGGGGGGGGCTCTAGAGTAGGGCGGGCAGGTATGCAGAGCTCGCTTAACACAAAATGTTTTTTTTCGTCTCGCAGGATTCCTAATCTGCATCCAGTCTACAATTTGCTTGCGTATTGATAGGCGCAGTTTTCTTTGCGCAACTTTCAACATTCATGTTTGCATGCGACTACGGACTCTGCAGATGTAAGCTCAGGTCTCATACCAAGCATTTTGGTATTCTACTTTTAACCACAGACCAGGCTGTTGTTGTGATTTATGGCCGCAGCTAGGTCGCGTGTGCTGATGACTTGACGACCTGGCATATGTTTACTGCGCTGTTATCACCACAATTTAAAGACGGCACACTGGACGTGTTTCGAACTCGGTCATCGAAAACGGTCTGTCGCAGGTAGCGTCAAAGACAGCTTAAAATCAGGTTTTTATTAAAAACACAATGGATTTCTTTCGGTGGCGGGCTTATTCCTAAATTCCTAAACTACTGCCGCTTTTACCGCATGCCGTCGTATGAAAGCCTCTAGAAATATTCGCTCGTAGCCACTATGCAAGGCCTGCCTCTCGCATACTTCGACGTCCTTATGGCGACACTAATGGGGTTGCTCCAGGAGTTGATCGGTCATGGTTGTTAACGCTGTTTGCTTGTTCTGAACCCTATTTCAAACCTATTCGATAAACTTCGATAAACTATTCCTCTTCTTCCCTGCTTTTTCTCTTGCCCTCAGCATCCGCCTGCCGCCAAAGAACCTTTACCGCGGGTGTTTCCTCTTCTCGGCTTTTTCTTTTTGCATCCATGTCAGCCTTGCGGCGACGTTCTCTACTTGCTGATGACTCCCGTGCTCTTTTTCGTCGTTGCCTTAACCTAGCTGCTCCGCTCTGCCTTTCTCTTCTGCTTTCTGGCGTGTCAGTCGAACATCCAGCTTCATCGTTTTCGTTGAGACTGTTTTCCATTATACCGAAACCTAAAACGCGAATGTTAACATGACTTATGCACACGCAGCAGGTCGGACCATAAGTGCACGAACAATTGTAATGTGAATTTAAATCGTAATTAGTCCAACCAGAACCATTTTATCGAGTACCAGTCAGTAAGAACGATGGAAATTGCTTTGTACACGAAGCTCTTAAGATGATTGTGGAATCAGAACATAAATATGCGCAGGAAAAAAGCATGTCTGCGGAACGTTGAGGACACGAAAGACGTATGAATCAGCAAGCGACCCGTCGAAACTATTACGCAATGACCGTTTTGCAGACTGATTCCGACAATGCGTATGAATGAGCAAGGGACCCGTCGCAACTAATACGCAATTACGCAATGTCGTTTCGCAGACTGATTCCAACAATGAATTCCCATAATTATGCAACTTCATTAACATAACGTCGTGTAGGAGTGAGTGAGCACCATAAACTAAAATGCGGGAACGACCTTCAAAAAGTATTGAATTCCGATGCGTTCATACCCCAGCGAAAACGGGCTTCTCGGCTAAACGTAAGATAAACTAAAAATAAAGCTTATCAAATGGCAGCCGCGGCATATATAAGTAATTCTCACGGTTCTGCTCGCATGCCCCTGCTTAGCATGCCATGCTTCCCGTACTCCTGCTTCGCATGCCCTTGCTTCACATGCCCTTGCTCGCATGCCCCTGCTTAGCATACTCCTGCTTCCCATCTTCCTGCTTCGCACGCTTCTGCTTAGCATGCCTCTGCTTTGCATGCTCCTACTTCGCATGCTTCTGCTTCCCATGCTCCTGCTTCCCAAAGCGTGACAGACAGACAGACACACAGAGACGACTCGATTATTATATGTGATAGCGTCATCGCTTCCGACAGGAACGAAATCGGGAAAATCGGCAAATCTTGTCTATTCAGGTTCCTCATATTACAAACTATCAGGGTCCTAGCCCATCTACGCTTTTAGAGACCGGTCCAGTTCGATCCCCTCGAGCTAAATACTAATTAAAGTCTGGGCAAAGCAAAAAGCTTTTTTCCACATTATGTGACCCTTTTCAACAGCATTCGTAAGCGGGGATTTTGTATCTTATATGTACTGAAATATTTGTAGAGGATTTCTATGGTAATTTGACACGCAATATGCGATAGTCCGATTTCAAAGAATTCAGTCTTTGCTGAATTCATCCAAACAACCCTAAACGGCTCTTGTATTCGTAACCAAAAAATTTCGAGCTACCCCCTCGGGTTTGGTATCATTCGATAGCCCTTAAAAAACTGCTTAACAATTTTAAATTTCAGATGAATCCGTTGCGTTTTCGAATTTTTAAGATTTTTTGAAAGTCGCGAATTTTGGTATTTTCTGGCTTTTTGGCGCAGTGGTAAGTGGCTGGCGTACCATTCTGATGGTCGGGGGTTCGATTCCGGCCGGGCAGAAATATTTTTTACACGTTACATATCGTCGCTGATTACGAATCATTCTTCATTTTGGTTCCGAGACCCCCTTGGACCCCCATAAAAGGGGGTCAGCTCCCACAAATCGTGATTTTTCGAGGTTTTGCTTGAACATTGAGTCATACCTCGAATGAAAGCTCTTGATGAGCTGATTACAAATCATTCTTCGTTTTCGGTCCCGAGACCCCCGTGTACCCTCATTAAAGGGGGTCAAACCCTCCAAACAGAGCAATTTTCTGATGTCGCTTTGGAACATCATGATGTACCTCCAATGAAAGCCCTTGATGAGACGATTGCGAATCATTCTTCGTTTTGGTCTGAAGGCCCTCTTTGACACCCATATAAGACGGTCAATCAACCAAAATAATGATTTTTCGAGGTCCTTTTGGAAGGTCTTTCGCACTTTAAATGAAAGCAGTTGGTTAGCTAATTACGATCCATTCGCATTTTGGTCTCAAGTCTCATTTGTCTCTCATAAAAGGTGGTCAACCCCCAAAATGGTCTTCCAAATGCATTTTGGACATAACGCCACTCCTAAAAACGATAGTTTGGTGAGCTAATTACCACTTATGCTTTGTTTTAAGTCTTAAAACGTGCCGCTTTTGGGACTGAAATACTCGCGTGAAATATATTGTGTAATGGAACATTTCCTAGACGCGCGGCGCGCGAAGCGCGCCAAGCGGCTAGTTGATTCTAATGTGGAAGTTGGGTCAAAACTAAAAAAACATGACGGCCGGAATTAAAAAAGGCCTGCTGCAGTCGACCCACGAAACAAAAACCTGTCCAAGACAATTGCAAAGCTTCACTATGTCATCCTGACCGAATTCGGTCGTCCAGTTGGGTCTAGGCCGAATAAATGCATTCAGGGCTTTGCACTCGTTCGAGTTTTCGTTTTTGTTCGTCTTCTCGTTTTCGACGGACGAAAACGAAAACGAAAGATTTCATTTCGGCGAAGCAAAATTAACAAAAAGCTAAGTGAAACGGGCCAAAATGCTTATTTTGACTGATTTTGTACAGTTTTCGTTTTCGTCTTCGTTTTCGCCGAACGAAAACGAGAACGAATACGAGTAGTACCATTTTCGTCGGACGAAAACGAAAACAAATATTTTCGAAAATACAAAGCCCTAAATGCATTTAGGGGCGCAGGTCATTTAGGGGGCACATACATTTCGCTATTTGCGTTCGTTTAAAATCTGTACGCAAGCGTTCTCTGTGCACGCGCATTGGTAAATGGCTAAAGCACGCGCTACGCGACGGTTTAGCTTGGCGCTTATTTCAGGACATGAGTATGCCATATGTGTCCAGTATAGTAAAAATGCAAACGGTGGGCTGCTGTACACTGGCGTTTTGAAACGTTATCATTTTTTGTGGCGGAAACTTGAGGCAGTTTACCGTGACGAACGCGAAGCTTAGTGAGACGCGCGCATAAAATATTTTCGAAATGATCGTTGTATTAATGGTTCGCTAGCCGTATCGTCAAAATATGATGGATTATTGTGGTCGTTTCGTGTTGCCTCATGGAGCAACACGAAACGTCCTCATGGAGTATAGAGCATCACGCCCTCATGGCCCTAAATACGGCACTGTAAGCATGGTGAGCGGCACACTGCTGGCAGAAATAAGCGTTTTGTAGGATTTGTCTCGTTTTTCTTCTCTGGTCTTTTCGTCTTTGTTAAATAACTACGAAATCTAGAGACGAAAGAAATGCAAAGTGTTTTTATTGCTAAGACCTATTGTGCTGTGCTGGTTTGCCTGTGTTAAAGGCGATACTGTGGCACAGATATATCTTAATCCCATTATCCTCTAGCAGTAAAGGAGCTTTTATATTGGGACCCAGACATATTTTGTGACCTTAAGTCGTTTTGTTGTCCGCAATGAAACACGCTCCGACGCTATCCTAGCTGAGCTGCAATGGTAGTGGGAGCGCAAGCGGCGAACGCTCCTTTGCTGTAGAGAAAGGAATAAAAGGACGAAAGTGGCCGTGAACGGAATCAGTGTTCTGGGATCAGCCCTACGTGTCAGGCGTCCGTCGGGATCAGCGACGTGAACCGTTCGTCAGGAAGTCACTAGCTTCTAGCTAGGAATGCGCCTTCGTGATCACATTATGGCCAGTCGATATTTTGTTACGTGCGCGTACGACCACCGTGTGAGCGTCAACAGCAACCTACGAGGATTGACTCAACACATTTCTGTACACAATGGGGCATAGGCCGCCGGAAGTTTTACGTGTTTTCCCGCATCATGTTTGCCATAGAACTCGGATTTCACCAAAGCCAAGGCGTGCAATGTGCAACAACCTTGAGCTAAATAACGGAATACAAATAATATATGTTCATACATCTCTGAACATAAAAACTTGTTACGAGCCCATTGGCATTCGTACACTGCATCTTTAAAGCATGAAAGGATTCGTGGAATCACCCATAATGAGGTTGTTTAATAGTCACACATTAACGCCACAAAGGGCATCCAACACCTCTCTGGACATAAATTGGGACATCGCGTTTATCAGCAATTGCTGGTACTTCTTAGTGAGTCATCAAAAGTAAATGCCTAAATGTTATTAGTGTGACAACCCTCGGTTGTCAAGAAAGTAATAAAGGCTTAACTTAGGTCTAGAGTAACCTAGCAAGCTACAAGTATTCTCTGAAGCTGGTAAAAAGGGAATTGCCCAGAGGGGAGTCGAACCCTTCACCTCCATTGTTGGGAAATTGAACCGGTGGCGGCCGGATAGCCGCCGCATAAGGCAGTTTTAGGGGCTAGAGCCCTACGTTTTAGGTCTATGGTAAGTATACGGCCTAAGCAACGTGCTACACGCATTAACTATTGGTTTAGAGCCGGTTATGGACGAGTTCAGCGCTAGCCCGTGACAGAACGCCAACTTCGCGGAGAGTGCAGAGAAGCGACAGGAAGCGAGAGTGCACGCGGATCTCCCGCCGTCTCGTCGCCGACGGGCCCCACAGCGCGCGCCCAATCAACTTAGCGACACCCCTCGATTCGGAGGTCCAAAACCAGAAGACCGGAGGCGGAGAGATCTCATCCAGGAAGTGACATCTCGTCCGACCGGTACAGAAACCCAAGTTTGTTGGATATTGGCTGGAAGACCAATAAAGTTCTGTTTTTCATTTCTTTGCCTCGTTTTCTCGTGTGTTCTTAAACCTCTGTAGTCGGGTGCGCGAGTCGGCGACCTCGGTCATATACCGGCGCCGGTGGCTACTACAGCCATCGGAAAAACCAAACTGTCTCAGTCTACTGTGCCGTCTTATTCGTTGGTTGCAATCGTGCCTAAGTGGCGTTTATGGGCTATTGAGCCATAAAAAGAGCCAAAGGGCGTTGTTACTAAGGGACTTGCAGCATTGCCAGGTAGAGCAAGTGCTGAGCCTTAGGGTTGCAGAGGAGATTCAAGCGGCTGCAGGGGTTAGCTAAGCGGATCTCGGCGACGGTAGGGACACAGTGAAGGACAGGACTGAGTGGTTGAACCCTAGAGAGGCAGGAAGGCTCTAGGAGCAGGGTTGTTGAATTTCCGTTTCCGGAAATGGAAATGGCGGCGAATGATGCTAGGGGGAAATGGAAACGGGAATGGCCAGAAATTAAGCCAGTGGGAAATGGCAATGGAATGGAAATGGCAGCAAGAAAATGCCATTCATTTCCACTTTTTTTCAGTACCCAAGGGTCCCCCTTCTGTCATAGACGGCCGACCGCCACGAAACATGGAACTAGATTTGTCGCTGACCCCAGCCCATTGAGCCCGGACCTGTCCCCTCATTCCTCCCGGCCGACCGGCGACCTGATCCACACCCTGCATCCCAGACGATTACCCTGCCGACCTTACCCCTTCCCCCCCAGCAACACCAAGCCGACCGCCGGACCGACCTGACCGGACAAAATGTGTCCCAAAAGTGGACGAAAATTCAGCCCAATGCAGGAGATACAAACAACATTTAAGTCGAATATTTCACATTTAGGCTAAAAATTCGCTCTGGTGGCGCCTAACGGCGGGCAAAAACAGTGTCGAAATAACGGAATTATTTGACCACCAAAAGACGGCACCCACATAACTGGACTCGAAAATCCAAGCCAGAAGAGTAGAAGTTCTCTTGGGAGCCAATAAGTAAAAGCAGCTATATAAATCAAACGAAAGGTATCCATTTCACTCATACCTTGCATGCTTACACCACGATTTCGAGCAACAAATTTACTACTGGAAATGAACGGCGGAAATTGTGGAAATGGGAATGGCGCCAAATTATGCTAGTGGGAAATGGAAATGGCGGGGATTTTGGAAATGGAAATGGGAATGGAAATGGAGGAAAAAAGTGGAAATTCAACAACTCTGTCTAGGAGCCCGTAAAGTCCGATTTCACGGCAAAGTGCCGGATCAATACTGGTTAAATACTCGAGTATTACAGGACTCCATCGGCGTACTTTCGGCCTTAGATCGCTTGGGTGGGCCCAGCAAGCGCTTTAAGAGCCTACAGTGCTCCGGGTTACGGTAATATCGGTCGGAATCAAGGACTTAGAGTCGAATGGAAGAAAGCGAGCATAGCTCCGGAGGAACGAATCGCTTTGACGAAACAGAAGAAGATTACCCAGTCGACCCTCTGTCAATCGCCCTGTTCGAGCCTTCGGCAAGATTGGAGTTCCCAGATCCAAACGAGACCCGTAGTTTTGCAAGCTCTTCAGGCAGCACAGACGAACATACCATTCCCGGGCTCATCGCCTACTATCGAGCGAAGCCGGGGCAAAGGGCAAAAAGGAACAGTTTTTAGCCAGAATTGCAATTTACTATTTCTTCATGATCTGCAATTACTGCCTGCCATATACGAAATTTCTGGGGTAACTGTTTGTCTGTTTCTGTGGAATCGCTGGGGTAACTTCTTAACTTATCGTTCCATTTGGCCAAGGAAAAACGGAGCCATCAAAGAAAACGCGGTTATCTTTGAACGCACCGGATGGCGGTGTCAACTGCCATTAGTAATGATGAAACAAGAGTAGCAGCTAGGGCAAACCTTGGCTTAGAACTAAACTCTCTTCAACACGTAAAACCTGCACCAGCGCTTTGCGTAGCAGAAAGCGCATTTATTAGAGACCAAGGTGATGCGTATATTAATTTAAATCCTGTACTCAACTGATCGGTACTCAATTGACCGACCGTAATTATATCGTGTGCTCAATTGAATATTTGCTGTACTCAGTTGGCCGGTGTTCTACTGACCATACTCAATTGACTAGTAGCCCGAAGACCGCGCTTTACAAGACATGGTTGCAAGTTACAATGGTTCCAAGTATCTATCAGATGCGTAAAACCTGCAAAGCTGCCCATCGTAGATGACGTATTTCTTCATACACTGCTAAAGTAGCAGGCGATTGAAGATCCAGCCAAAACACCATCTTTTAGAAGCGTCCAGGCGTACCTTAGGCCGAGATTTTTGCGTTTTGCGCAATCGGGTCGCTGAGCACGAAACAGCGATCATTTTTCGGTAAGGAAGGGTCATCAGTCCGAGACTACCGCGTAAGGATCAACATTGACTTCTATAAAAACAGCAAATTCTGCATAAAGTCCCAGCAAAAGTATGTCTTTGCTCGCTTAATATGTCTTCTCGAAATGATAAAAAAACACGAGAGGGGTACGCAATGTTAAGTTGCATTCTTTTGCAAAACGGACCGTCATAAAAAAGGCTGATAATGGAAGCGTCCAGAAAATGTGTAAGCCTTGCACGGGGAGGGGCGGGGTCAGGCCCCTGATTACATTTGATTACAGGGGGGGGGGGTTCAAGGCCATGATTACGTAATCAGCACTAGGTAAAATGGGCCCGCCGCTAGGCGTCACATAGAATGCTCTCTAGTCGAAGGAGGTGCGGCACCCAGCAAAGCCTGTCTTTTTAAGGAACCATATTATAATTGCGGACGTGAATCCAAAAGATAAGCTGATACTGTGCATACTGTGATTTGTGCATACTAGTAGCAGCGAACATCATCGTCGTGCACTGTGCAAGCAAAACGCTAAGTCATGAGAAATAAAGAAGCATTTTTGTTCGTTAGCTGCCACCCGTGCAGTAGCATGCCAGTTGGCGTCAGTATTACGTGGACGCGGAAATAGTGGGAAAGGAAACCTTAAGCGAGCAGGACCTCCTGACATCCGAAAGGCATTTGCATACAACATAGCACCATGAACTAGGCAGGCTAGACGGGTCTCACTCTCTGTTTCGGAGTTTGAGGGTAAGGCCTCGGCCTTGGTGTTCTAAAAAACCCCAGCCGTAACGGACTGCCCAAGGCGGACGGACATTCTACCAATCATCTTGACGCAAGATTACTACCCTAAGATAAGCACGCCCTACAAGAAACTGCCATCGTCTCGTCCTTGAATGGGCAATAATAATGTTGCATGTCCTCTGCCACGGAACTAGAGTTCGGCGCCCGTACCAAGGTACGGGCCAAACTCGTACCCGTACCCGAAAATACGGCACGGCAACAAGGGACGGCCTCGAAAAAAGCCGTACTACACTGGCCAAGCCGTACTACTACGTAGTACTACGTACTAATATATTCAATCAGTTTTTCTCGGTTGTGCGTGGTAGTGTTCGGAACCCGTGCGCGTTTCACGGCCGTCCCCGTTCCCGTTCCCCGTTTTTCACGGGAACGGAGGACGGCACGGGGGTCTCAGCACGGGGACGGGGAACGTCACGGGTGAGGTCAAAGAACGGCCGCCGTTCCTATGCCCGTTTTTTCGTGAGGGGGACCCTATGGTCAATACAAAATTTTGAATATCAGGCATATTTTCAATAAAATTTAAACATTTTTTTCTTAAAATTGGCCATTATCCGATCTTATTACGTGCCAGAACTGGGATACCTTAACAACTAATGACCAAAATGGCTGCTCTAATGAAACGTTAATGTTAAATACAGAACGGGCACGGAAAACGTGCCGTTTTTTTTGGCACGGGAACGGGGAACGGCAACCGAACACTAGTACGTGGGGGTGGGAGAATCAGCCAGTTAATTCATGTAGTACGCGCTTTAAGAGTTTGCGTAAATCGTAACAGAACGAGTTAGACGGCCAACTCTTGGAGAAAACAATTTTATTGACAACCTTTAGGGATCGTCCGCAAAAGATAAAAACGGCTACTGCGGGAGGAGAGAGGTTTCGCACCCGCGTTAATAGCCACCGCATGTGGGTTGGGGTAAACATTGCGTAACACCAACGGTTTTTTGTTTTTCTTTTTGTTGTTTGGCAGGTTTGGTTCAGAATGCCAGATTGTGGCCAGCGAATTGTTGAAGCGAATTTTCATCTGAAAGCGAACCAACAAATGAAGGGTAAGAGCTCTCTCCACACTCGACTCAGAACGAGAACGCACTTGTATGCCTGAATTTTTTTCCTTGGTAGGCTCTCAGCCCAAGATACGAACTGAAAGCACTTTTCGACGGTACGGAGTCAGGCTTTACGGCGAAAACCTGGTAGTAATATAGGGTAAAGTTATGCTTGGCGCATTTGAGTCTTTTGCCCGGTGCTCTTCGCCACGTATTCCATGGTTGAAGGGCAGCCAGTGACTCACCTTATTTTCGCAAAAGTCAGTCAATATCGGCGGTCCGTTGAACAAGAAGGTACATCTTCAAATTAACTGGAACACTAAATCAAAAAAAGATTGAACCAGCAAAAGAAACGCGGTTATCCGGGAACGCAGTCGTAGCTCAGTGTTAACCTATGTGAGGCGCGAGCGCGAAAGCATTCGTGGCGACATGGAGAACGTCTGCCTGCGCGCGGTGACCTCGATTCGATGGCGACGACGAGGTCCTTACCACTGAGAGGGTTTTACGCCGTGAAAACTGATTTGTAAACGGAGGAAACCGACTGATTGTCAGACAGAATAAGTAGGCACTGCCGCCGGCATGGCCGCGGGAGTACGTGAGTTGAACATTGGAGGTCTGAACGTATATAAGTAGTCGATAAGGACTTGTGGCACATGTTCTGAACCGAAGGTGTCTCAAATTCTGATTGCGATATTCTGGACGCCGACCGTTTTTCTCTATATCGTGAGCAGAAACCCACTTCCTAATTCCGAACAGACCCTGAATCCGTTTATGGCGAGTACATTTCGAATTGCTAACCAGCGCGAATCTTGGCGGTATTTATTGCTTTTTTCCTAAAATTTTGCTGGTTTTGCCTATTGCGGGACTTTTCGGTTGTAAAAGATAAAGTGCAAAGACCAGAGTCAACGCCAACGTCAAGAAAACCTGGACCGGCTGCTTGTAAGTGAAATCTGTTCTGTTCTTTGCCATTTGGCTGCCTTCGGGTCAGGTCGATGCTGACTAATGCTGACGACAAGGGGGCGGGGGATCTGGTCAATGCTGATGCCAGCATTTATGGCCCGAGGCCGAACAGCCTGTGTTAAAAAACGTGTTGGTAAGGAAATGCATCAGGGTAGACTTGGACGGAGACCCCCCCCCCCGTTCCATACTCCGTACCGTACGAGTACGGCAACCCGTACTGATCCATAGCCGTACCGTACTCCGTACCGTAGAATACGGTACGCAGTACGGTACGGCCCGTACTACGGTACGGACGTCCAAGTCTACATCAGGGCTCGTCTTTTCACGATTTTCAGAGTCACTGATGTGCTTTCCGGACTACTGACACTAGTAACGTGCGTGGGCGAAGGGAGCAGACAGTACCAGTTAATTTTCTGTCAATAACGGTGTTTCAAGAATCGGATTTGTCCGTGATAACGTTCGAACAATTAGTGGCGGGTTAGTCACCAGTCACAAGTAACAAAAAGAACTTGATTATTCGACATCTTCGTTAAAAAGAAATGCTGTGCATTATGTTCAGTACCAAAGCGTCGCAGAGTTGTTCGAAGATGATGTATTTTTACATTGTTTCACGGTACACACGTACAAGCATCTTTGCACGTTTGATTGGCGCCAACAGTGATTCCACATCTTTAATAAGAAAAAACGCTGCCGCAGACGAGAAAAGAGCATTTACCAGTTTACGTGGGCAACAAGTTCACTCAGCCGAGCACAATTTGCTAAAAACTTAAGCTGGATCCGTCATGGTAGAGGAAAAAACCTGTGTCGAAAACCTCGTACACGTCGATTACTTGCTTCTGTTTAAATAAGGGCACAATATTAATGTTACGGCTGCAGTGTCCGCGGTACTTTATGTCAACCCTTTACCGACTAACACTTTCACTTAAATGCAAAAATTCGAATTTTGCTCTAGAACCAGACCCTTTTGCGTTTTGATTCCCTCCCTATATCGTTAGAGTTCATAAGGCAGGCACGATGACACATGATCTGCTTTCGCAAGTTGAAAGCACAATGAATGAGCACAGCGGTTTTGCCACCACAAAGCCGCTTGACGGCGCGATGAGATCGTCACTTGCAATGCGCGCTGATTTTGCGGCACAGCGCATGAAATCAAAACGTTACGTTTTAGTCAATGGCAGACTTACATGTATCTTTATTAAATTTTACAAAAAAAACCTGGTCAAATAACTTGACTGAGTCTACTACATGCTTGTATTTAAATACGAGCACAATATTAGTGGTACGGCTGCAATGTTCGCGAGCACTTCTTTTAGAAGACACTAGCGGCTGGGCTGCGCTTCGCGCAGCCGGCGCCGCTACCGGAGATTCCATGTGTCAATAAGATAACTTATCAACCAATAGCGATACTGCATCCATCCGACATTGTAACCGTTGCTTATCTCAAAATTTTTTTTAAAGTGCACCGCTAACCTTGAAACTATTTACATATGTTTTCATAGTATGTTCAAGGATTCCATAGGGGGGCTGTGTTGGTATAGTATGCACTAAACCAAATGCCAAAATTCGACAATTCACAAGCTGTTAGCGGGCTCGCTATAGCATGGAAGCCCCCCCCCCTCTTACCCCTTTCCCCTAAATGTGCCGTTATGCAAAAACTGACTTTATTTTCGAATTCTCCATGCAGGGAAACCCCCTGAGGCCCTTCTAGATAGAAATTATCATTCTTTTCCGCTATGGGAAGCATGCGATAGCGGGCCCGCTATAGCATGGAAGCAGGCAGCGCATGTTGGAACTTTGAGCGGGCATAACTTTTATTCTAG
>JNEY01000933.1:0-23221 GCA_020875895.1 Aphelenchus avenae
GGGCTCCTCTGTGAAAAAGCTTTAGTGAGGAGTGCTTACGACAAGATACTAACTTAATTTCTTCCCGGAAGCGGCAAGGCTTCATAGTGTTCTTCAGGCGCTTGTCGCCCCACTAGCCAGACGCGTCTTTAATGCGTCAAAATAACGACATTTGTAAATATTCACCAATGCGCGCTTAGAACACGTCGTGTTAGGTACGGACGACAAAAAGAGCAAGCGTCAAAGAGACGCAAAGTAATTCGGTCGTCAACGTCTGGCTGTTGCCACTGTTCTCCTTGTACAACTCCGCCACTTTCTGCGGTAACTGCTGGCGAAATCGCTCGATTTGCTCGTGCATTTGTTCCGGACTCAGGTCGTCATACGCGATGCATTGTGCAATCGGCAGACAGTTGTTTTCCTCGGGCGTGCACGGCTGAACGGGTGGCTGCAGAATGCAAACGTGTCCCGGCGGACACTGCTTCGTCGAGCACGCTGAAACCGATATACTCAACTTCCGCCGTTCAAATTCTGAGCTTGGTCTGGTTAACTACGTAGTTCCTGCCAAATTTTAGCAATGTATTAAGAAAGTCACTTAATAGTACGATTTTCACGACTTCCAGGATGCAGGGCTCCGAAGATGCAAGGAAAGTTTCCGGCACTGGCAACTTGCATGTTACTTTTATGACGAGACTTACGCGTGGAATTTGTCGGAGGGAACGTCGCAACGTTGCCCGGAATGTCGACCAAGGTTTGCGGCGGAATCATGGGAACCACGGGGGCGATCGCACCTTCTTGGCGCCTCTGACGGATGGTATCAGATGCGACTAAATCGGACAAGGTTAGGTTTGCCCAAGGTCCATGTAGAACATACCGGTAGCTGCTTGCAGCAAAATAATTGTCCACACTGTCAGGAACATCGTTGCGTCAGTTAGCGTAAATGTCGTGTGGTCACAGAGAGTGACTTCAACCGAAGAGTTGTTTACTCCGCTTTATAATGTTCCAAAAACGGCGCGTTGTTTTCGCCACCGACAGTCATGGGCAGTCAGACGTAAACAGGGATTTGCATGTAAGGGTCGGCGTGTTGTTTGGTTGCCTTGCCGGTATAACCCGGGGAAACCTAGGGGGACCTCGAGCAATTGCACAATCGTGCACGTACTTACATTTCGGCACATCGCCGTCTCGTATGTCTGGGCAAATGGCGAAGAGTGTCTCAGCAACAGCAGAAACGATCAAAAATAGTGTTTTGGCCAAAGCGAACTCACAATTTGCCAACATTCGATGTTTTGTAGTAGCTATCGATTCCGAAGTAAACTTCGGGGGTAACCCTCTTCCGGTCAGTGGCATTCTCGCTACAGGACGACTCGCACGGGTCATTTGAAGAGCAGTGCCCATTACCCCATTACCACCATTACCGTAATGGTGGTAATGGTAAAGGAACCAAAATCGGCTAGTGGGTAATGTAATGGTAATGGTAATGGACAGAAAAAGTGGTAATGGCAATTATCCCTGTTTAAGCACTGGGTAAAATGCCCGCGGCAGCGACGCCAACATAAATTTTCACAATATTTGGTCAAGTTTTTGCTCGGTCGGCTTTGGTCGGCTCAAGAGAACGAAAAATAAAATTTTAAAAATTTAATTAAATTTACAGATTTTCAAATATTGAGGCTTTGAAAAATAGAGCCCCAGGGGCTCTATTCAAGGAAAAACGGTATATCAACGCATACTTGGTAAAAACGTGCTCAGCTGACAGCTCGAGGTGCTTCCACCGTGCTTCTCCCTGGAGTTCTCTGACTTTTATGCTCACTGATGGTCTTTCATAATGATAAAATGACCATGGCAAATACCAGCTCTCGGCCTCGTTCCGAAACTCTCGGGGCGTCTGGCCGCGGTGCCAGGGTTCAAAATCTACGTCACCAGCCCTAAAACGTAAGCGCTACGTGTATCTCCGCCCTGTCACAGTGACGCCAACAATTCCATACAATTCACGTATTAACGTAAAAGATAAACGGTGCGAAATATGGCCGCCTCAAGCGATACCAACGAAATTTTAGGTCAGTATTTCAATAATACAGCGAGAAATTCGTCGGTCGGCGCCTAGCGGCGGGCCACTTTATCTAGAGCTTAGCGTGACGTCAAGCCCCCTCCAAATCCCCCGCCTCGTCAAGCCTGGTCACACAGGTCCGAGACCCCCCCCCCCCCGACGTCCTCGCCTCTTCCCTGACACCCTGGCGCTTTTTCTGGACGCTCACTTAGCGAGCATGCCTACGCAGAAACGTTCGCGAGGCGCTTGTACGGCATAAATGTCCGTAGACAGTGGCTATACCTTGTCAACTACTCTAAAACATACACGTGTGTGACCTTCAAGCCGGTAGAATCACCGAAAAAGATCTTGCAGGTAATGGTAGTGGGTAATGGTGGTAATGGTAATGGCCAGAAATCGGCTAGTGGGTAATGGTAATGGCAGGTATTGGTGTAATGGCCAGAAAAAGTGGTAATGTTCGGGCACTGTTGAAGAGGAACGAGAGTGTGAAGACCTTATTTCCGTTTACTGCATTGTTCTTCCCTGAAATCGAGCAACGCCGTAACTAATGCAATCCAAGCGACATGCATGTAGTCACTCTTATCGTAAACGTTGAAAATACGTATTGGGGCTGGGGAAAGCGGACTCAGAAATTTGGCTTCGATATTGGGTATTTTTTTGGCTTCGATATTCGGGATTCGTTCGGAATGACTGAAGCAACCGAATTTTCGGCCGTTTTCTCAGGTTTCCCGCGGGCGACGCGAACCAAAATTTTAGAGCGGATTTGATGTTTTCAGTGAAAATTGCTCTGGTGGAGACTAGCGGCGGGTCATTCATACCCATCTGAGCATCTTATATTTCTTTGCGCTTTTATGGTAGGCACTACGCAGCTTCGAAGTCGGATTCGGCTTAGAAATTCTATTCTTTTCTTTGGGATTCGGTCTTCGGGTTAGGATTTAATTGTTTGTTCCGATTCGGGTTCGGGGCCGGACACGAGGGGCGCCCAGCTCTAACGCGCGTGCCCACCCACTTCCCTCTTTGGATCTTGATAACTTGCAGCGCCGGGCATGACTGTCTATGTTTCTCTTGATAATTTTAACAGCATATGACCAAAAACGCGACGTAAAGCAAAATTTTAACGTGCCGGTGCCTTAATGGGGAACGTCCGTGAGGTTTGATGGCCTTGTCGGTCTGAAACACATTAAAACGTCAAAACTCAATTAGCATTCGAATCTGTCAATTGTCGTCGGTTTTGCTTGCTTCATTCGTTCGAAACGGGCTCCACTGAGGCTGCTCGTTGTTCACCATGCGGCTGCTTCTCGTCTCCCTTCTGATATACGTTCGGCAATTCGACGCAAAAACGAATGACCTGGAGTGCGGCCAGCCTGCAGTTCCGGTCGCGTATCTCCGGTCTGGCGTCGGCGCACAGGTATGACCTCGAACCCTTTGATAGGGGCTGGTACAAAGCAATCGAGGTCGGTCTATCTACTACCTACCCCTCCGGGAGGCCGAAAATACCGCAACCATGACTCGTATTTTAGGGCGTCGGGCAGTTCATAAACATGCTTAAGGGAGCGTCAACCTTTCCGCTAAGACCTATAAATTCGTTAAAATTCACGTATTGACGCTCTGACTAGGAACAAATTCGGCCGGAGGTCCCATCCGGAAAACGTTTTCGGCTAGCCAATGGTTGAAAACATTTTCGAATGCAACATGTATGAAGCCAGAGAGCCGTCAATGTGATAGGTTGTGTTCGGAACCCGTGCCCGTTTTACGGCCGTTCCCGTTCCCCGTTATTTACGGGGACGGGGAACGGCACGCGGGTGGTCCCAGAACTGCCGCCGTTCCCCGTGCCCGTAATTTTCACAAGGGGGACCCTTTTGTGAAGGGAAAATCCTGTCAAGCTGGTATATTTTCAACCAAAAAAGGAAGCATCCTTATTATTTGCCCTGTAGGACCATCAGATCAAGGTCCTATTAGGATGATAGTGGTTAAAATGACCGCACAAAGAAATTCAGTTGAAATATCCGCATTTTCTATATGTTTTTTTTGTGTTCAGAACGGATACGGGGAACGGTCCGTTCTTCTGGCACTGGGAACGGGGAATGGCACGGGAGGGGGTAGCACGGGGACGGGGAACGGCACGGGAGGGGGTAGCACGGGGATGGGGAACGGCACGGGGGTGTCTTCCCGAACACTAGTGATAGGCAGGCAATAAATGATCGATTACAGGAGGTCAATACGACTATCAGCTCGCAAGTAACGGACACGTACCAGTGGCCGTGGATGGTGCGACTGGAGTACGAGACACAGGACAAGGAACGCACGTGCCTGGGAAGCATCCACGGCGACCGCTTCGTACTCACCGCCCGTATGTGCGTCGACGCCAAGGGTCCGGACGGACGAAGCAATCGCGAGCTAGAACCGGGCGACATTACGATCACGCAGCCACGGCCAGGGTAAGTAGGGGGTAGAGGTGAAGCGGCGATCTTCCTAGGCTTTGGCCTAAATTGCGGGGCCGGAATTGCGCTTGGATCCCGGAATTCGAGGTTCGGACATGCAGAGCTTAACCTCCTCACAGGTTGATCCATGGGCATAGTCGGGCCTGGTACTCTAGCGCTTGTCAATAATAAAACCGCGTCCTAGCCAGGACGACCTCGTCCGAAAGGTGCAGGAAATCAAGCCGTACTTTCCCGAAGGATTCGACCACGGTTACTACGCTGAGCTTGTGGTGCTCGAGGTATGTCCTAGCCGCAGAAAGCTCACTAGCCGTAGCTGATTGCACTTATAGCTGGTGAAACCGTTCGACTGGTCGAACACCACGCGTCCCATCTGCCTGCCGGAGACATTCAGGGACAAAGAACAAGGCGGCGTGCAGGTCATACATCAAAACCGCAAACAGGAGAAGATTTACCTGGACACGCTCTATGTCGCAAACTACGAGAAGTGTCGGTGCGTCTACCCTTTGATGCACGCTACCGATATTTACATCTTACGTTTACGCAAATTTTATTCTTATGAACCACCAGACCTGGAAACCTGGGCAATATGACATTCGGGAGCGTAAGATTTCCGAGATTAGCATAAGGTACAATAAGATCCTTTGTAGATTTTTCCGGTTCTGAACGTTTCAACTTAAGACCCGGATTTTTCTGTCTGCGCTAAGTGTTCTGAGGAAAAAGAATTTTTCTTGAACTCGTAGCTAAGTATTTTTTCTGTTGATTAAACTAACGTCCAAAACTTTAGCGGTCTCTGGTCGAACCTGACTCAGAAAAAGTTTGTCAATGACTACTTCTGCATACGCCACGACTCGTCTAAAAAGAATCCGGTAAGCCCTATGATAAACGCCGTATAGACACCCCTGCCGTGATCACCGGAGCAGCTCACTTTGACGCTAGAATCACTTTGACGCCAGCTCACTTTGACGCCAGAATCACTTTGGCGCCAGCTCACTTTGACGCCGGCTCACTTTGACGCCGCACACTTTGACGCCAGCTCACTTTGACGCCAGCACACTTTGACGCCAGAACACACTTTGAAATCCTGTTAGCCCCTGGCTATGCTGTATGGTGCGGCATCCAGCCGTCTAGCATGTCTTAAACCTCGATAACCCCTGACTATGCAGTACGGTACGGCACCCGTCTGTCTAGCATATCTGAAGCTCCGATAACCCTAGCCCCTGCTATGCAGAATGATGCACTTTGTGTTGAAGCCGACTTGGCGAAATAGCTAGATTGCTGACACCGGCGGCTTCGCGTCAGGTCTCGTTGCACTTGGCTATGCCAAACTGACTCTAGCGAAATCAGTTATCCAAAGTTATATGAGTTTAGCTTTAACTTTGCAGCAGAAGTAGCCGAGGTAGATGCCATAGGAGAATGGGTTCTCGGCGTGTTGAAAGTTAAGTCAGTTAACGTGCATTTGGAATCACAGATTGTTCTGGCGTCAAAGTGAGTCGGCGTCAAAGTGAGCTGGCGTCAATGTGAGCTGGCGTCAAAGTGAGGTGAACCGGACACCCCTGCCGTGATCACGGCACGGCACGATAACGTTCTATTCAGAAGGTTAACCATCCTCCCTCCCCGCTTCTGGAATAACCATCTTCAAAAACTGTCTCGTTTTTTTATTACGCTCAGAAGCTGACCCTGGAACATTCCATTTTTAAGCTTCTGAAATCTTTCATGATTCACTTACTTCTCTTCTCACAGTCTTTGCGGAGCTGCAACCGAAACCGTCCGCTTTAGCTGTTTACGCCGGGTGCTCCAGTTATGCGCTACGTCGACCAGGACCATTACGTGCAAGTCGGCATCGTGACCCACTACGCCAAGGATCAAAAGCTGGGTATGAGCAGTGTGTGCGGAAGCTCGGCATCATTGTCCCTTTCTTAGCTCTCGCCACCCGCGTGATGTTGTTCAAAGAAGGCATCCTCAAGCTGCAGGAGTCCAAGTCCCTCTCGTTCGTTGGGCGCATAATCGCCAACGAAGCTCATTGATGAAAGTTTGATGAAGTGAATAAATAAGGCATTCTTGTTGCAACACATGCTTTTCTGCTCAGTCGACGGCTCTGTTTAAAGCTTGCGCATGTAGACAAGATTCCAACGAAGTTCTGTTGCATGGGGCGGGTTAGACACTAGCCAGTGAAGACCGGGAGATAGTTATCGCGGCTACCGGCTTCTTGGCGCCACATACACTTAAGCCGCTACACAGGTTACCGGAACACTATTTCCGGGACAATACAGTTTACTGACCGAACATACCATGTTTCTTCGAATAAGAGCCCCTGGGGCTCTATTTTTTGTAACAAACTTTTTTCAGAAAATAATAAAGTTTAAAAATTATTTTAAATTTTATTTACCATCAGTAAAACTCGCACTCTGTTCTAAAATTATTATTTTACCGTGATCTATCCAAATATGGCCTTAACTCTGAGGTCCGCATACCTCAGACGGGTGTGGGGCTCTATTCGAAAAAATACGGTAATGTCGCCAATGAATCCAAGTGCAATGTGCACGTCAAAGTCATAAAACATCGGATTAGGCTCAAAAATCCCTTTCATGACCGTTACTTTCGAGTAACATGGTGGTAGTTGCATGCATCTCATGCGTCACGATAGCTAGCGCAATACGCTGTTTTGCACGAAAACCGATCGTTGATTAGCTAAGACAGAATAACGCAAGCGAAGGCTGAATAGCGTTCGGAGAATGTTTATACAGCTGGCTTCATGTGCGGAAGCTATTGAAAGAGGTGAATCATTCGGCGCAGGGTCGTCCACCCTCATGTTGTCCCATGCGGTGCTGCCATAGCTACGCATAGAAAAGCACGTTTAAACGACCGTCGCTGAGAAAAGAAGCGTTTTGTTTTCCTTCCCGACGATAAGTGGTTGTTACGTTTCGGTTTGTTTGGCTAGACGACCCGCGCTGACTATGTGGTTGCGTGAAACATACCTTCGTGCAGCTGCTCGTACACGCTTGGCTTGTTACTTTCTAAGCGTAAAATCAGGTTTATCTCTAGGGCGACGCGAGCCAGGCTTATAAAAGCGGCGGATGGTAAGCGGAATAGTTACTTTTTCGGCGTCACAGTAAGTCTTGGTTCCTCTTGATACCTATTTCTTCTATAAAGCTAAAATATTCCCTTCGGTTATTTAAGCAGCAGTTTTAGAGCGGTTGCACCTGAAACGGCCCACCGCATGCGCCGGCAGAGCGGTTTTTTCGACTTGTTTGAGGATGCTTGGCCCAAAATTTTCTTAGTTTGCGAGTTCCCTCGCAAAACGCCCATGCGAACGCGGTGAAGGAACTATGTCCTCAAATCAGCTTTTTATCCACGGAAAACCTTGCACGAGCTAATCGATCACCTGAATTATACTGTTCGGCATGATCTCTCGACATAGTTTGCACGGTAGTCGCGTACAAGAAAGACGCGTCTCTTGCTCTAAAATTCCATTCATTCACTCCGTTTCATTCACTGCTCTTTTATGGCTGGTACGCCGCTGCTCCGTCTTGAAACGGCTAAGAACGTCGGGGATGGAATATGGGTTTCATATAAAGGTCGCCGTACAGGTCGTACTATCGATATGGAGTATGGTAGAGTTGAATCAGGACAGTACTGCCTACGGTACGGCTGGGGTCGGCCAGTATGGGAGCACGGTACGGCTCCAGTCTTCAAGACATTTAGCACCGCGTTCTAGTACCGTACCGTACCGTATTACGACCCGTACTGCTGCACCGTACTCCGTACTGTACGGTATAGAGTGCGGTACGAGTGAGCCCAGTACGGTACGGGGGCCGGTTGCCGCTCTTTAGTTTCATTTGCTACAAGGTAGAGCCAGGCCGATGACTCATGTCCTGCCACTTGCACGCATGCTATTAAACGTTCCATCAGGTTTCGTCCTAGTTTCCCAAGGCCGACTACGCTATGACGTCTTCAGCTTCGCGATGTTCTTCGAACATGTATTCCTCCGCACAATTTGTAACGGAGAAGAGCGGTCTATTACGCTGCTACACGCACTTTTCCGACACATTTCGGCCTTGAACGGGCCGATTCGTCGCACTGGTCTTTGGCCGAATCGAGCATTGAGCCCATAGAGACGTACGCGTTCTCCGCGAACTTCCGCTGAATCACGTCGTGTTTATGATCGCACCGCGATTCGCGTATAAACTCAGCGCTTATTTTTCAGATACTCAGTTACCCGGTTGCTTCCGTTGCTTCCCAGCCCGATCAACTATCAGAACTTGCGAAGGATAGTGCCATGATCGCCAAGGTAAGTCGGTGAAACGTCCCTTTGTCCATACCGTTAGACCCCTTCCAAGGAAAACCCCCCTCAACTCTTCGGTGTCCCGCTAAAGATAGTGTTATGCCCCCTTCTTAATCAATGCGAGGCCGTTCCGGGAACGTGCAGCCGTACACCCTGTAGAAAATTTTCCTCCCGTACGCCCTTAACAGTAGTAACACAAGGGGTACCCGTATCCATCGAAACGTGCCTCGTGCCGATCCCTGCCGTCCAGGGTGGGCATAGTTTATACTGGGTCACTAGAGGTAAGGCCGTTGTACGGCCCGTACTAGCGCTAGTGTCGATAAAACTTGGGCCGTATCGTACTCCGTATTGGACGAGGCAACCGTACCGCACTCCGTACCGTACTGGCCCCCCGTACCTACCGTACAGTACGGAGTACGGTACAGTACGCCCGTACTATCTGTACGACTGCCGACCTTTAGATCACATTTAGCGCGGACCTGAACTGAGCTCTGTCAGCCTCATTTCCCTTCAATATTAATTAGTGAATGCTTGCTTTTCTAGCTGCTTCTCCTGGCGTTTGTCGCCAATGTAGCTCTCGCGAACAAAACGCTCGTGACCGATCTCCAATGCGGCGACAACGAATACGTCCACCAGTGCGGCGGATGTGACGGTACTTGCAAGGAGCCGGAAGTTGCATGCGCGGAAATCTGCGCCCCAGAAGCTTGTCGTTGTATCGAGGGATACGTGCGTGGAGAGGACGGAAAGTGCGTCGAGAAGTCAAAGTGTCCCGCTGTGCGCACGCGTCGGGGTAAGAATAGCCAATGCGAAAAATTTTTATCCATCGGAAACATTTTTAAAATAACAGAACTTAATTTGTTTCTATCTAAAAATTAAAGTTTATGAATTTAACTGAATTGAAAATTAAAATTTAAATGAATTCAATGTAAAAATACGAAAATCTAAATGAAAACTTTTAGCCGCTAACGTGACGTGCGACGAGAACGAGTCCTACCGCCAGTGTGCCAGCTGTGAGGCTAGCTGCGACAACCTGAACCCGATGTGCGTCAAGATGTGCCAGCCAGCACGCTGTCAATGTCTGCGTCAGTACGTTCGTCTGCCCAATGGGAAGTGCGGTCCGAAGCAAGAGTGCCCGGCAGCCAAGGAGAAACGAGGTAAGACAAGGAGAAATCACGTACTTCGTAAAAAAGTACTCGTTGTACTATTTTATTTCAATTTTTAATTTTTATGAGGAAGTTAAGTTTACTCTTTTCTCCGCTTTTTCCCGCAGCTTTCAATGCTTTTTAACTATTAGCTTTTAAACTTTGAATTTGAAGTGCGTTAAATTTTCAAGAAATTTTCGATTAAATGCTAGTCTGTGTCTTCATATTATGAAGTTTTTGTCGGTAAAATATTATTAAACATTAAAAAACCACATTTATCCAAAGATGAAGCTACCCACATCCTTTCTAGACGCTCCTCAGCAGTGCCCTGCCAACGAGCAGTACAACGAATGCGCTGGCTGCGAGGCCACCTGCGAGAACCAGTCGCCCATCTGCACCCTTCAGTGCCGTCCGCCCAAGTGCCAGTGCGTCCAGGGCCACGTGCGCCATTCGAACGGGTCCTGCGTGCCGACGGACTCTTGTCCGAAGGTCCCCATTGACGGCGGCAGCCCAGCAGCTGGCGTCCCTGGCGAACCGATCGTGCCGATCAACGATCGTAAGTTTGGTTTCTACGGATGGGTGAAGAGTGACGACGGGAGAGATAGAAGTAGAACGGGTCATTCTAGAAATGGAACGGAACGGACCGAATTCTAAAAGCCGTTCTAGCCGTTCTTATTCTAATGAGCACGTCAAAAGTGAGCCCGCCACCAGCGATATCAGCGAAGTTCAAAAAATGGGGATTTACTATTAAATGGAGGGAGTGGTACTAGTCCTCTAAATGGAAGGGGGTTTATTACATTACGTGGGGTTACTTTGAATCACTCCACTACGTCTCAAGTCCAGTAAGGAGGTCACATATGCCCCTGACTCCCTTGGGCCAAGTTCGTCATAATATCCATGTATATACCCCCTAAAATAAAAAATTTTGATCCCCCTCACCTCCCATAATGTACTTTAGGCAAAGTGACCCCCGTAATTGACTGACCCTCCCCGCTCCATGCGTAGTGTACTCGTACTGAGGGGGGGGGGGCAGGTTGTGTCGGCCACTAATTGACGTTTCACGACATTCCTGAACAATGCGTGATTCCAGCCTGCGCCACTGTGCGATGTGCCAACGGACCGTGCGTGGCTAAGAACGGCCGAGCCGTATGCACCGGCAACGCAGAAACTGAAGCCCTTACCGATCGTAAGTCACACCGAAGTTTGGACCATCTAACAGACCAAGGAGATCGAGAACGATTAAAATCGGGCCTAATCCTGCGACGGTAAAGGCGCCGGAATGAGAGAATTGCGCTAGGAAGCGACATGCAGCGAACTGAAATGTACGGGAACCATTCAGGGCTAGGTATCGAAATTCACTCGGTTCCCCGGAATTGCTGGTTCGTACAAAGACAAGGTCGGAGGTGGAAATCTCTGAAGACTAGCATAAGGATAGGTATCCTCGAACGGAAAATATACGGGATAGGTGTGCTTACCCGGTCGACTAACGGCAGCATCAGGACCCCGCCAGTACGTTGTAGGGTATGGATGAGAAAAGCTTCCGTGACCTCGGAGACACTGCCTTCCAGAGGCTCCCCTATACCAGCCAGTGGAATAGTACCAGTTTTACTAAGGTTTTCATTTTTTCTCATTTTTGAAAAGTTAAATACGCATTTGAGTGAAAACGTTTGATTCTATCTTCAACACGTAGGGAAGAGGGAAGGTCGTCACTATAAAAGTAGCTTTATAGGGCCACCATTACCCATGGTTTGCATGATTATTCGCTGTTTCTAGCCTGCGCCGTCGTGCGATGTGCCAACGGCCCATGCGTGGTTAAGAACGGTCGAGCGGTTTGTACCGGCAACGTCGAAACCGGAGCGAATGTGGATCGTAAGTCTCCTTCCAAATTAGGGCTGTTCAACGAAGGCCCGGAACCGGGAAGCAGTAAGGAGGTATTTTAGCCTGCTCCACGATCACCTGCAAGCCTGAGGAGAAGTGCGAATGGGTGCAGATCCAGTGCTTCGTACCGCCGTGCCCGCAGGATCCGCCGAAATGTGTGCCGATCGAGAAGAAGGAATCAGAATAATCCACTGATGAACATTCGCACTGAGCGATTAAACCACCGAATATTTGGAGCTTTAATAAAATTCCTGCCAAAGCATGACCACTTAATGGTTGGGATGGAATAACTTAATGTTATAAGGGCTTTAAGGAAAGAGGCCTAACCACCAGACAACTTCGACGCATTTCTCGGTCCCCGAGGCTCTGACGACATTGTTTCCAAGTTGTCAAATGCTCGCCTAAAAAGTTTGCCGGTATCGTTTGGCGGGGGTCTTCTTCGAGTAGCCGGCTCTTCTGAAATTTGTATAGGTTCCGGCATTCAAATTGGGGCCTTCTCCCTGTTCCGAATTCCGTAACAAAAAATAAAGAGCTCGGCCCAAATCAGAATAAAACCGAGGCCATTCAAGGACTGTAGCGGTATTCGCGGCACAGGACTATGTGCCCACCAGTGGTTCGATGCGTAGATAGTCCTATCTCACTTACTCAGTACGCGAGTCATTTTATTCATTCGTGCTCGGGTTGAAAATAATGTGATTTTGCCCATTATACGTACGTTTTTTCTGGATGACGGCTGTCCGCGTGCACGCTTGTTTTCACTTCGCGTGTTTGTCCCTCCTTCGATTTCTCGAGAGCAACGAGCGCTGCACGAGGCTGTTGATGTTTACGCCACTCTCCATTCGCAGCGTCCAAAAGTGCAAACAGCGGGTCGCTCGAAATAGTCGTCCGTGCTACGTGCGGGCGTCCTACTTGCCCGTTGCAGCCGATCAGTGTTTTGGAAGTCCGCTTGTTCGTATTTATGTGCTTTGCTTTCACAAATAGATTAGTGTCGTTTGGTAAAATTTCGGACTCCCGTAAGTTGCCGGCAAGGGAATGTGTGCTAGTTGAGTCATGCCATAGGGCGCCCCTACCCCGAATTAGAGGCATTACATTTAGGAACATAAATAGGGGAACGCAATCCGATAACCACTTTTTGGATCTGCAAAATGCTTAGTCTAATCAGTTATGTTTCCGATTTGAAAGAACGTCTCTGTATGTCTTAGTTGGGTCTTAGCAGTTGGCCACGTACAAGTACGCATCGCGTTTTCGTAACGTCGACCCTGACCACAAAAACAAGCGGCGCAATATTTCGCTAATGGTGTCGCGTTAAAATTTCGCAGAAATTTTCTGCACAACGTGCCCATAGAGCTCATCTTGCTAAAAAGCTTCCTCAACCGAACAAGACGTGCTACTCCTCAGTCCCATGCAACGCTTTCTGAGTGTACTTAGGTATAGATGCGTTTGTTCTTTCGCGTCGTAATGCAACAATTTGTATGGTTCGACGACACTAACAAGGCGTCTTTTCAGCTACTTCTTTCAACGAAAACGATGCTGAACGCAAGCAAAGGTCTCGTCCTACAGCAGGCTCTGCTACAGCGCACCCTAGCCACCAGCAGTGCACTCGGAAACCCCGGAGTCCTGGAGAAAGCGCGTCAGAAGGGCGCCGAGATGCTACGCATGTCCATCGAGAAGGCGGAAGAGATGGAGGAAAAGCTGCACGAGAAAAATAAGGCAAGTGGAAAGGAACATACCAGTTTGTTACGAGTGGATGATCGGCAGTTGGAGCGGGAGGCAATATCACTTCCACTTAGCCCACATGCGGAGGGTTGAGGTAAATTTTCGTTTTACGCGGAATACGTAACATCACAGCAGTATTTGAATGTGAGTGAGTACTAAATTATTGCTTCCCCTTAGGCCTTGGACCAGGCTTGTGCTCTGTACCGTACTCGAGGCTAGGTTTGGTCTTTAGCTTAGGTCTAGGGCAACAGCATAGCGATGCCTTAAACCCGTACTAAGACCCAAGGCATGTCGAGAACAACCTAAGTTAAGGTATGCTCAACGTACGACTTGGCTCAGTCTATGACCCTGGTTGCGAGCGCCAGACTGTTGCTGACGGATGGAGATAGCCTTAGTGTTAGGCTCATCGAATCTGCTTAGGTGCACATTTAGGCTAAAGCGTTGGCAATTGCACGTTGCCCGAGACATGGGTAGCCCAAAAATAGCATGCTGCGACCAACTCAAGTTTGATGAAGAGACCTTCCTCCTGAACCTTTAATCCTTTAGGGCCGCGAGAACAAGAAGCTTCCCGAGGAGCTCCTGAACAACCCGGAAGCGTACATGGCACGCGAATCCGCTGAGATAGAGGCCCAGCAGCGCTTGCAGAAGGAGAAGGAGTCCAAGCCGAATCCCTTCCCAAACCCCTACGACACGCAGCGTTGATAGTATCTGCTTAAATGCTTATCTATTTTTGATTTGGGTGCGCGTAGAAGGAATAAAATGTCTCTTTTATTCGCTATAGGCTTACAAGTGTAGGTAAGCTATCGTATGATCCCTAACACTGGTCCTGGGGCCTGGGTCGAGCTCGGCCATATGATTTTCGGAAGCACTGCAACGTATTAGTGTTAAATTAACTTTAAACCTCAAGACTGTGGTCAGGCTGGATCGAAGATTTAGCTCTTGGGTTAGGCCTGTCCATTAGAAGTAGCTTCGGCTCAGGTTCAGTCTTATGTTGAGCCGTTAGTTGCGGCTTAAGCCTCAAGGTTAGGCTTGAATATCGCCTCCAGTCTTCAGCTAGAACACGTTTATCTTAGGCAAAGCAGAAGCCAAGAAGGGCCAAAGTTTCGCGATATCACCACAGCTTACTTCAAAAGCAACCTTAATCCTGAGCCTTAAGTCTTTAGGGCCGCGAGAACAAGAAGCTTCCCGAAGAGCTTCTGAACAACCCGGAGGCGTACGTGGCACGCGAGTCCGCCGAGATCGACGCCCAGCAGCGCTCGAAACCAGTGAAGGAAATGAAAGAGCAAGAAGCAAAAGCGAAGGACGCTTCTTACACGAGCCAGCGCTAACTATTTGTTAACGATTGCTCATTTATTTGTCCTGGTACTATTGACAGAGAAAATAAAGGGGGTTTTACTGATCCGTCTGAAATCTGGTACCGTACCACGCGTACTAAGCGGCGGCCGTAGTGTTCAGACCACCTGCTTTAGCACGAACCGCCTGCCATTCTGAGGTCCTGCTTGGTTTCCGCGAAGCAGAAAAATGCGAAAAAAATATGTTCCCTGGCGTAATTAGAAATTCCTTGCTTGTTGGCATTTTAGGCGAACGGCTCTTAATGTGTGTTTTGCTAAGTGGGTGTGCTTGTTCTAAGGACACGTCCACATAAAGTCCAATGCGGGTGGGGCCAACTTTTCGGCCCCTGCTCAGCCCGGACCCGGCCCAAAAGGTGCTACTGCGAAATCCCCACAAATTTTTTGTACCCATTTGCAGCGTTTTCCCCCACAGATTTCGCGTACCCACTAATTTGCAGCGTAGGAAGGTGAAAGCATGAGCAAATGCTTTCAAAGCTGCGAAGTATGCGAGAACCTTCGCACCCACTAAATGATGACAATGATGCAAAACTGTGGATTTTCAAGAATTGTGGGTAAATCGCTGCAAAATAGTGGGGAAACGCTGCAAATTAGTGGGTAAAAAAATCTGTGGGGACATCGCTTGAAATTTGTGGGAGTAAACGCTGTTTCGCCAATCGCAAATCACAATCATAAAGTGGGTTCAAAGCGGAACCGCTCGATCTGAGCCGTGGTCAACCTTGTGCGGGAGCTAATCGGGAGCCGGAGCCTGCGATCGGGCTCTCGGGAAGAAATGCCACGCGAAGTGTTATGCAGGTTGTGAGACCTGCACTTGGGACTTTCTCCTTTGGACGCCCCATGTCCCAGGCGTCGCCTTGCGACCGTCGGCTATCGTGCGTGGCCCCAAACTGGTCTTGCTTCCGTTCCGACGGATTGCATTCCCGCAAGCTCTGCGGACGCCTCCCGCATTCCAAAGCTAACAGATCTCACTCGGATCGCTTGACCTTTCACGCGGATTCACGTGAACATCACACAGATGACTAACGCACGAAGCATACCACCTTACAGAAGACGGAAACAACACATCATCAGCAATAAGTTTTCCACCGTTTCCGTATCAGATGTCGACGATGATATTGAAAAGTTGCAATTTTAGTAAAGCTCATGGCAGCGTTTACGATGAGTAATTTAAAGCTTCGGCGCCCGATCCGGGCCGGGGACGAAGGCACCGACCCCGAGGGGAAGTTCGGTGCCCGTATAAAGTATAGTTGACTTCTGGTATTTCCGAATGCGAATTTTTTTACTAAGACTTACATTTCTAGTACAGCAAAAGTCCATACCTTTTCCGCCATTAATGTCCAACGCATCGCAGGTCCAAAGAGCTCTCGCTCTCACGTTCAGAAAGCTCGGAACAGTTGCTAACTTGTTTATTTCGCCGCTGGGCAGCTGGCGAGAAGACAGTTGTCTTTCGAACCCGAAGCAAAAGAGCAATTCATCGGATACGTGAAAGTGTCTCTCGGATAAACACGTCAGTGTCTTACTTAGTCATTGTTTGTGGCGCCTCGCTTATCGCAAAGTCGCGTTTATAAAACCGGCGTAAAGTTTTTGCTGTACTTCTTTGTCCATTGGAATTAGTAATCACATTATCGTTCTTTTTTAAAATCTTGTTTTCACTTGTGTCTTCACAACCGTATTTTAGCCATGCAAAAACTCCTTCTTTCTCTAACTGTCGCTGTCCTGGTGCTCGCTATCGCCGAAGGAAAGAAGCAGACCGTCGGTGTACGTGGGAACCTCATCTGCGGCGACAAGGCGGCGCCTCCTGGCACGGAAATCAAGCTTTTGCAGAAGAAAACCGGTAAGCAGCTGCATAATGTGCTGGACTTCACGGATCCGTAGAGATCTCGTAAGCCACCTTAGAGCTCGATAAACATAACGCCTTCGCAGCAGGGCTGATTCGGTCCATTTTAAATGCGGGGCTTGGTGCCGTGCCGTTTTGCCGTGAGAACGGCGCGGCATGGAAGCGATGGCGGGGGGGGGGGGGGTTTTGCAACACGGCGCTATGAAACGCAGTGCCGTTCTTAAAGTAATCGGGTCGGTATTTTCGGCTCAACGCGGCATTGAGGGTTCAGCACTACGCTAAGTCCCCTTCGTTGACCCGTGACATGGTCCCTGTCTTCAGAAAATTCCGCCCATGACGTACCGGTATCGGCCTGTTCCCGCTTAAATCGGCCGGGTATAGGTCGCGGACCTCTGGAAAAATCACCTGTCCCTGCACGCGTGATAAGGCAAGAAATTTTTTATGCTTCAGGTGTGTGACACATATGGTATGCTTTAGCTGGAAGCGACGAAATCCTGGCTGAAGGAGTGACGGAGGCGAACGGGTACTTCCAACTTCAGGGTACCGGCTCGGCGACGTTTGGAACCATCGACCCCGTGGTCAAGATCTATCACAGCTGCAACAGTGACGAGGTAAGTTTAGCGCACTTTTGCAAATCGGAATCATCCCTCGGAATTACCGTCTTTTAAACACTCCACAACCACATTTCCAAACTCAATACGTTCTTTCGGAAAGGGTTCCGGGGTTGTTGGTGGGTGAGGATGGGGAATCGCGAAGGGAATGAGGAGGGAAAATTGCTAATACAGGGCTGGGGCAGTACCTGGCCCTAGTCCGGTCCTAGTCCTGCAGTCCGGAGGTCTAGGTCCTGATGCTGGAGGCCTAGGTCCTGGTCATGGTACGCGCAGAGGAAGTGCCCAGGCCTGTCCGAATGTTACTGGGGGTATTCCGAAACCAGATGGGGGCTGGTAATACCGAATCTTACCGACATCCTCAACACACCGTTGATCTTCTACAGCCAACGATTCTTTGTGTTTTAGAACTGCAAACGCAAGTACAAGAAGCACATTGGATCCGAATTCGTGGCCGAGGGCCAGGCCGTAAAACAGTGGCACGACATCGGAAACTTCGATCTCGCTCCGAAACAACTCGATGAGGACGACAAATGCCACTAAAGACATACCTAAATACCCTTTTCTAATTCCGGACGCTTTTATGCTCATCTTAAATAGAGTTAAGGAATAAACAAGAGGCGATCCTTAAAACTTCAGTCGTAGGTGAATTTTTTGCATGTTTTTCATCTGCTCAGAATTTGCTTTAGCCAAACGTGCCAGACGAGAAAAATCGCGGAATCATTCCCAGATGACATAGCCACATCCGAGAATCCGCACACACTTCAAAAAGCGGATATTTTGAAATTACCAATCGCCTTAAATTAAAGCGCTGTCTTAATCGTCCAAAAGCTGCTTATCCGACGCGCGAGGGAAGCCGCTAGCGTAGAAACAAAATTTCCCCAGATCGCAGAGTATAAACTAAATAAATGAAGGTCATAATAAGAACATGCGGCAACTGGGAGTGCGTTCTATTGTGCAGTGGGAGAGCGAGCGGTCGTTTCGAGAGAGTGCATCTCTCGCCGTCTGAATTTCGCGTGCAACCCACCCGCGCGCCGTTGCTGGAAGAGACTGGGTGTCGCCGGGAGTGCGTCGTCGGTTTAAACCCACTATCACAAGGTACGTGGAGTTCCTGACCGGTCTTCGGACGGTGTCGGGAGTGACCGTTATTTTTGGAACCGCGCTTCCGGGGCTATCCGGAAGCCAGTAATATCTCTTCGAAGAGTTGCGTATCGCTAAAATATTTCCTTATTGCCAGGTGGGATTGGCTGCCATGTAAGCTCTAGTCGAAAACAGAGCGTCGGCTGCAAGCATATGGTCTGGGACGTTCTGCCGAAACGTTCCACTGCTGTTCCGTTTCGTTCACAAAAGCTTTCTACGCGTTCCGGCCAGCACTGCCAAGAAACCTAGCTAGGGGGCAGATCACTGTTTCCGATGAAGTGGGTTTTGGGTGAGTGAAGTGAAAATGAAGGTTCAGTCGACTTTTCTTCACTGAACTTTTCTACGCTGAACTTAGCACTTCACCGAAACTGTGGGGCAGACGGACCGTCTTGTGAGGCCGAAAGTCCCGCGCTTAGAGAGGGTTTAAAGGATGATAATAGACCGCGACGGAGCATATTCTGCCCCATTAAGAAGGAGCATTTTCGCCATCTCTGTCCATTCGTTTTGTTCGCTGGTCCAGCCAGCCAGCTACTGGCCATCTTCGCCTATTTTTTCCAGTTTTCAACATAGTCCGTTTTTGGTATATGTATTTTGAGTTGCGATAGAACGGTTTTGCGTGCTCCCTTCCCTTGACGCCTGCCAAAATCCTAGTTACGAGATCCTCAAGCTTTCACTAGTCACAGGAAGGAAAGTCAAATAGATGTGCCCCACCCCTGCCTGTCCTCTCGAGAGCTCTTCGAGAAACTATTAAAGCGGCAAGCATTCACAACAACATTTAACAGATACAACAAACACTGAAAAAAACAATAGTAGGCAGGTTTTCAAGAAAGTGGCACTGACGAATGAGGCACAATTCGGTGATCTCAGCATTCGTCAAATGGCTCGGCGATGATGCATCCTCTGACTGTAGGTAGAAGATCGGATTCACGGGTCACCATCATCCACTCATTGAGACCGAGGCCTTCTTCATCGCTGCGGAAGATGAAGCTGAAACCTCGAGATTAAACTTACTGGCACTAGAGAACATAATTTAATTAGGTGTGAACCGCTGTGTTGCTTACCTTTTCTGGCAGTCCTTAGGCGCATCGATCAGTTGCCGGAAGTAATCGAACGTCATTGGAGATGGCTTATCATTGAAGACAAGCCAGTCGACGCCGTCGTACTTGTAAATGACTTTGACGGTGGCCGAGCGTGATGGTCGTATAAGGCACGTCGAATCGTTTCGTGTGCCTGAATGCTTTCAAAATACTTGAAACGAGATCTCCAAGCGGCACTGGCCTGGGAACCGAGTCAGGGATACCGCTAATCAGAACCTATCCCGTGTTGCTCGGCCCGCGTACCGTATTGACACCTCCCCCTGCCGTATCAACAGCAAGGTACGGCAGTACGGGCTGCATACGGTTCGTTACGTACTTGTCGTACCGAGGCCGTACCGTACGCCGTGCCGTGCTCACCTTCCCGTACCGTACTCCGTACCGATAGTATGGCAGTACGGTGCGGCACAGCCGTACCACCTGTACGGTTGCCGATCTTTACTGCGTACATGTTCCGCGGGTTTGCAACGTTGGCAGTGCGACTGGCAACCTTTCGGAAAGACACCAATTTGCTTACCTTCCCTAGGTCTACGCTGAGATGTCAATTTCGCGCGGATGTTGCCAGCGGGAGCACTCGGCGCAGACTGTGCTGGCGCCGTCTCCTCCTCGCTGTCCAGCCAGATCACCGACGAATCGTCGCTCATAGCATCGTCCTCCTGATGGGGAGCGTCTTGAGCTGCTGCTGGCTTGTCGCGAACGACGACAAATTCCTCCACTTCATCTTCGGTGGTGAAGTTCAAAGAATGCGCACCGTCGTGCTGCATCGCTTGTCCGTCCCATCGAAGGCCGGTGGTACCGCCGTAGTTACTAAAGGAAAACGTTAAGCCCAAGCGTCGAACTTGGCCAAAAAAATAAACCTCAATTCGCGGGCCTCGATTCGCATGCCCTCCAGATCACAACGCATGCGCTCCGGACCTCAATGATACCATGCGATATCATCGCCCAGACATGTTAGCCTCATTCTGGCGACGCTTACCTCGTCACCCGCTGGCCGGCATGGCCGAGCCGCAGATGCTCCGTCAAGTGACGCTTCCTCGAGAAGCGCTCCGGACACTTTGTGCACTGGAACGGCTTCTCGTCCGGATGGGTGCGCTTGATGTGGTCGTAGAAGCGGCCCGACTGCGAGAACGTCTTGTCGCACCACTGGCATTCCAGCAGCTTCCCGCCGTGCGTCAGCGTGCACACGTGCCGTTCCAGCTCGCGTGCGACGAAGAAGCGCCGATCGCACTTGGTGCACGCGAACGGCTTCACGCCGTTGTGGTACTGCTGGATGTGGTGGCCCAGCGGTTGTATAGACCTACAACATAGAAATGAAGAATCTTGGCAGCGTGAGCTTCAAGCCATCGAGCTCCGTGAGCGCCCGGATGGACGATGTTCACATGAGAACGAAGACCCTGCCGCCAGAGCTAATCTTCACAGGGAATGTAAAAATTTCGCGTATTTCTTGTGGATGTCGCCTGCGACGAGCGCACATAACAAGGCCAAAGTTGCCGTTTGCTGCAGACGAACGGAAAGGACATTTTAACTAAAGGCCGGTACATTCGTACTGATAGTACCGCCGTACCGAACTTCGTACTGTACGGTACGGAGTACGATGCGACATGTTCCGTCCAGTACTGAGAACGGTACCCTGCGGCCCGTACTACGACCGTACCGTACTGTATTAGAGCCACTATCGTACTCCATACCGTACTGTAGGGTAAGGGGGGATCCTTTAGCGAAGAAAAATTTTTAAAATGTTGGTAAATTTTTAAGGTTTAAAGGCTCTAATTTAGTTAATATAGCCTAAATAAGCCATTTTTAACGTTATTTTAGTGATTTGAGACCATTTAGACCCCTGTTTTTGACCTATTTTAGGGGTCCACCCCCTGTCCCCGACCTTCACCCCACCCCTATCCTGAAATCCTGGCTACGGCCCTGCTGTACGGTATGTTATGGTACGAGGGAGTCGGTACGTAGTACGGTTACGGAAGGCGTCAGTACGATACGGCTACAGGCTTCCGATCCTTACAGAAAACAGGCCTAAAGTTGGCGTTCGCTGTAGCGAAAAGGAAGGAACCATGTAGAAGCCTTTGGTCGGGCTAGGCTGCTTTCCCGCAACGAACCTGAAGCTCTTCTTGCACGCATAGCAGTCGTAGGTCTCGCCGAGATGCCATTCCTGGTGTCGCTTGAGACTGTCCCGGTGCGAGAAGCGACGCTCGCACACGGTACACGCGTAGGGCTGCTCGCCGGTGTGGACGCGCAGGTGCACGTTGAGCTGGCCTCGATGACGACATATCTTGTCGCAGTACGGGCAACAGTAGAGCTGAATCGGTCGAACGTACGCCGTAGCCGACATGACCTAAGCCAAGCGGTAAGTATCCTTCAACCGTCCCTCAGTTTTTAAAGATATTTCCCGAAACACACTTGCGAATCACGAGGGATTTTCGTTGCGCAAAAAGGCCTGCAGAAAAGCCTAAAGATGGGCTACCGGTACCGGTAACCAGTATTTTATGGGCCTCTTCAGTGGCCTCCCGTACCCATTCCCGTGAGCGAGGCGCATAGATAAGGGAGGCGCGGGCGGCTTGAAAAGTTGTCGACGTCGATCTTAGGCCGACGCCGAAAAGGACCTTGGTTCCAGTACGATGTGATGCCCGCAGGCGTTAGGTTCGCAGGTTCATATACTCAGTTTTTAGTTTCTACTTCAGAAAATTGTGTAATTTTGACAGGGGTCCCAGATGGAATTTGCCGAAAGGGGCGGAGGACCCCTTCTGGGGGGGGAGGGGCGGTAGGGGGGGGGGGGGTACAGGGGGGCCTCAATTCCTGCCGGTTGATCAAATTTTCAAGGAATTTTTTTTCCTAAGAACCACGAAAATCGTTTTGTCGGCGCCTGCGGCGGGCTATGTCAGTTTTAAAAACACGAAAGCCTCCATTTTGAACCACTAAGGAGGTCAAAATCGGACACTACAGAAAACTACCAAAGGGGGAAGGCATCCCAAAATCTGCGGGGGACGGTGCCAAAGATCCCCAGCGACAGATGAGGCAACGCTCTTGAATCTTAATGCACTTAGCGACTAAATGACTGGCCTGGGACTCGTGGGTAGTACGCACTCAGTCACATTTAACAGCAAACCATGGACTGCATTAAGCTAGTACAGCCCTCACAGAGAGTAAGAACTGAAGCTCCAGTCCCTACGAAAACGTGTCAAATTGCTCATGATTTACCAGGTCGTAAAACATTAATATGATGACTCATCGCGTCACTTTCAGTGTTTGAAGCAAGGTACTTACAAACACGATCGCAAATTTTCCGCAAAAACATCTCAGTCACGTCCGCACAAGCACGTGAAATCCATTCGCGAAAACACCGTTGGTCTGCTACTGCCGACCAACGAGATAAACAGCATGACTCGCGTCTAGCGGGTTGTTTTGACGGCGTCGTTTAGGCGTGCGGAAGAACGACAACAGCGAAGAGAATCGCTTTGAGAGCCGCCAGCGCAAAAGCGCTGGTGAAAAAGGTTGTTTATTCATCGAGCCGCTTGCGAGTGGGAAACGATTCGCGTCCAGCTGAGAAGGTCACCGCTGGTGCAAGGATGACTAACCTCCGCTGCAAATATAGCACCACATTACGAAACCCATTCGATACGTTAAGAACGAAACGACAGCGCTAGCACATAAACAGGTTCCCCAACCTTGATGAAAGGTTGATGATGAAATCGAGGGTATCCCTGAATG
>JNEY01000934.1:19213-41049 GCA_020875895.1 Aphelenchus avenae
CCCCCCCCCCCCCTATCACGTCCCCCCTCGGCAATGGTTCATGGTCCCAGACGTCCCGCTGCGTCCACGAAGCACCCCCTTACACGAAGTGTACTGTGGGGATCGGCGTACCACCGCCCAACATTGATAGTGATGCATTCATTCCAAGGACAACGTTGTCAGACCAGCGAGCAAACTCGTTTAATGACGCTTACGGAAACATGTCATGGCTGGCATTCGTGATGCAGCTTATTGAGGCAAACGCAATTCACACGTGGAGATGTTTACAATCAAAAGCCCCACAATAATGTTACGCTTGCGTAGCGCAAGCATAACATTATTACTATTCTGACAGTCAGTGCGTCAGGGAATAGGCTGTCGAAGGTCATAAAGTGGTAAATTAAGTTTCAACATCACGCACACCACTCTGCACTGTGGTCCTATAACGAGATTAGCGTGTATCGATTGACACACGAATCAGCTAGTGTGTGGCTGCAGCATGATGCTTAATAATAATAATGTTTGCTGTCGGCCATATACTGCGAGATGCTCTCGGGCACTTTTGACCGGCAGCCGGCTAGTTTTCATCGTACCTGTGTTTACACTTACAGAGCCGTACGCCGCCCACCGCCTAGCCCCGTCATAAGTCCCTCCTCCCTACGATACTCTCGCACTATCTGAACGGTCCCTTTTGACGATTCAACGATCCAGAGCTACGTTTGCCGTTTTGGTTTCCTGGTCCTGTTTTGTTTTCCGGGTTCGAAAAGTGTTGCCGCATGTTTTATACGTCATGCGAACTCTCACGCAAGCTGTTCCTTTATTCGAAAGGTCCTGCCACTGCTTCTACCTTTAGCACGTTTACATCCTCCATTCATCATGACGTCGATTTCAGCCATGACCGCTACATTAGGACATGGAAACACTGTTGGCACATTGCCGAAGTCGTACCGAACTTTGTTGCTTGTTTGTGCCGCTGTCGTCGTTTTCAGTGCCTTATTTCTGCCACAAACGTCCCAGCCAGCCAGGGATGCCCGAAAAATATCGATTGGAAGTTGGAATAGCAATCGAGACAAAAATGATTTAATGGGAATAATGAAAAGTTTGGTAAGAGTTACCCTTACCTCCCCCTTACCTCCGGGGGGGGGGGGGGAGGGGGGTAACCGTACTTTATCCCATTAGACCATGAGTACGGTTAATACCCCCACCCTGTGGGAAAAGGACAGTGTTAAATTTCCCACAGGCAGGTAACCCGTACTATTGCCAAGTTTTTTTTAGTAAATTAACATTGTTTGTGAAAAATCTTGTTATAACCTGGCATGCCTGGAGCCGATCTCTGGCTATGACTCGTCGATTAAAGGAAGGCGTCACTAAGATTATTAGCAGTCGACCTCTAAGACCTTTCCCGTGAAATGCCAACGGACCAACCTTTCAAACTGTGCGATACAACTCGCACATGTCGGCCGAACTTTACCGCCTAGTTTACTAGCTACCAACAAGGTTATAGCTCGGATTACTTACCTCTTTTGTCCTATTGCATCGGTCTCAAGCCAGAAACTGCGACCCCAAGAAGACGCTAAGTCCATTTCGATACGATGTTTTGGCTGTTTGCCGCATTCGTAATTAAAATATCAACGTTTGTTCGATAAAAATAAGGGCCGTGGTTGATCCAAAGTTTCGAAGAAATATTGTCGTCCGGGCTTTAAAAAATGTCGTCCGAGCCTGCATCCTCTCACTCCCCAATACGCCATTGCCTCAAATCTTCACGTAGCTTTACATGTCTGGCAATAATCGTTCGAAAAGTCAACGGCCGGTATTTTAGCGCCATTCAAAGCGAGCGCCTCACGCCATCTCCCGCGGTGTCTGTTGCACGATGAGTCTTGGATGGGACATGTTTTCATACGTGACTCAAATAGCGTTCTTGGCAATGCAAGTGAGCATGGTTGTATTTCTACTGCGTCGTGGGCGGACGGAAAAGTCCTATCGACAAGGATTTTTTATTCTGTTCATTACCGTCACCGTCGCTGACTGCTCATTCGCCGTCGTGGTATGCAAGATCCAAACTGGTTGCGAAACGTCGCGACGAAAATAATCTTTTGTACTACGGATCCTTTTGCTAGGGTTAATCCCCCTAGAAATGTTACTCTTCCGCAGTTCCATTCTCTAAGGAACCAGCGCAGTCAAACCGCCAAAATGAACTGTGAAACTTAGTCAGCTTTGTCAATGCCGTCAGCAGTTTTGCCATCGGAAAGGGCGGCTTCAAACTTACTGGGAGTTAGATACTAGGCTGGCCGCACTGAAACCGCCCACGGAACATAGGCCAATTGCTTAGAGCCGGGTATCGACCAAGATGACCGATTTCTTCGATTCCTATCGCGAAAGTTTTTCGCCGGCCCGCCACAGCGACTCCAGCGAAATTTTTTGGAAAAGTACAGTTTCGTAAAAATTTGTTCTGGCGGCGTTCTCAGGCGCGCCCCGTTTGCCTGCCGCCTGTGTTCGCGCCAGCACCTGGTTAAGCGCGCACGCGTCCACCTGACGCACCATGGAGTACGCCCTCAGAGAAAACTTGCTGGCATTTCTGAGCATCGGAACTGGGACCGTGGAGACGTCGTCGCATACCAGCCGTTTTTTCCCATGCGGGCCGTAGTACGTCTTTAATATGGGTCTTACCGTACTCCGTGTCGTACTTTAGGTACGGACTAGGGGTGGTCAGTTCGGTACGGAGTGCTGTACTGAGTGGTCAGCACTTCACGCATTGCGGCACGGGTGGTCAGCACGGTACGGAGTACGGCACGGAGGTGTCGCGTCTATGTGTAAACGCTCACACCACCACGACTTACGAAACATAGTCGGCTGAGACGATATCGCGCTCACGGCTGCGTTTAGGGGCAGCTCACCAGCTATTTCGAAGCCTTTAACAGTGTCGGAATCTCGCTGCAGCATATTGTGCACATAGTAGTGAATTATGAGCCCTTGGTCCATACGGTTATCGCGCTGAATCGCTTCACAGCCTTCGCATTTCCTATGAGCCACGCGTCCATGTGGAGCCGGCGAACCGTCGTTATCGCCGTCGTTGGTGCAGCGACGGTAGCGGTGGTTTTAACTGGCTTCCCTTCCATTTACTTTGGCATCATGTACGCATGTTGTATTCCAAAAATCCAGAAGGTCGTCTTCTCTCACTGGTACACCTACGCGGTACGTTGCGAAACAGTAGCAATGCCAGTTACTTTGTCAGCTGCGATACGGCGGCAAGAATTTAAAATTTGCCCGTCTTTTTTTAAATCACCGGCAGAACATATAGGATTCCAACCATCCTAACCTTTTGTGATCTCCATCATTTCCGAATCTCCCGCCAGACTTTTAGAAATTTTGGCGGAAATTTTGGCGCTGCCCCGCTCTGCGTTTTTCGAACGAATTGACTTCGGCTGAACGCATAGGCTTCTTTTGCTTACACAGCATTGCATGTTGCGTTTCGGGAGGGGGTCTCAGAGGAAGTAGGATTACTCGGAAACTAACGGCGAATAGTTCCCAATCGGGCTGCAATGTCAAATTTGCGGGACAAATTCAGAATATTCAGACGGTCACGGCGAGCACTTTCACGGCGATGAACTTCGCTCTCTGTTGCATTGCTAGTTTCGTTCTCAATATTGGCACGATAACAATGCTGGTGCTGCACCAGAAGTCTGAAGGCAGTCATCAGTACCAGAGAAGGCAAGACGTCCGCCTTCTAGGTAAGTACTCGTTTGACGGCCGGTACCGATAGGTAGATATTATGCGCCGTACCGTGCCATACTCCGTGCCGTACTGTTTTAGTCGGCGTCAAAAAAATTGCCGGTACGTCAGCCTCGCCATACCGTACCGTGTGCCGTACAACGGTAAAATACGGCACGGAAGGCGTCGGTACGGCACGGAGCACGGTATGGAAGGGTCCGCACCATCTCCACCTCCGGGAAGGGGCTGCGACCATGTTAAGAAGATCGCATTTAGTTCACTCTCTCTTCATGTTCGCCGTGCAGTTATTTATGGCCTTCCAAACGTTTGTCGAAACGACTGACTTAAACGGTCTTCTCGGAGTGTACTACGATCTTATCCACCAGGAACTCTACGGCGTACCTCGCTGGCTTCAGTTATCGAGCAAACAGTGGCTTGCCGGCGACGCTAAGTGCGAGGTGGATTGGCTCAAGGTTGAGCCCGATGTCGGTCCTAAATATTGCGGCACTCTGTATATGGTGCTAACTGGCAATCAGGTCCTTGTCGTGGATATCACTGTTGCGTCACTGATCAACAATCTGTTCGCGCTCAGTGGCTCTGCGTTTCTCCTCATTGTCAGGTAAGCGTGTTCGTAAAGAAATTGCGACGGAAAGTTTGATTTAGCGGCACCGTTCGAAAAGCATACACACAGTTCTACTTCGGACGCCTGCGAAAGAAACCCATAACCGTGATCCAAGTTACTTCGCAAAGCGAACGCTCCACGCGACAGACCGCTGCTTGAAGTTCCGTGCAGAATGCCGTGCAATTAAACAAACTGTCAGCCCAAAATTCGATTGACTGTACTGTCTTTTGTATGCTAAATAGCTGGTGTTTGTCGGTCCGCAGCAAAGAACAGGGCCTACGGTTAAGTTTTGTACCATTCGATAACCCAAAAATTTTAGGCGTTGACAGTCAGCAGAGCGTGGGCTATGTGAGAATGGGCGTCGGACGTCGGCCATTTTCGGCAGTGGCGTACCGAGGAAAAGATTTTAGGGGGCATGCCCCTCCCCTCTGCCCCCACTATCGGTACGCCACTGATTTTCGGAATCGAATCCGCGAAAATGACAAATTCCTCTTTCCTGTCGAGTGTTCTTTTGCGTCCAAACGTTGCTAAGTTACGAATCCAGGTCCCACCAAGGGATTTGTGTTGGAAATTCGGAAAATTTAGTGTGGTGGCGGGCAGGTCACCCCTCATGCGACGCGCTTACAAATCGCATAGGCTGCACCGTTTCTTCGGACGCTTCACGATTTGGTTCTGCGTCTGGCATATTTGTTGCTTGTTCTTGTTTTCGTTTTGCCTGTCAAAACGGAGTTGGCGTATGTTTTATGAGACATGCAAAACTCTCACGCAAGCCGTTCCTCCGATATTCTAAGAGACCCTTCTTTTTGTATCCTCAGCACGTGAGCGGTTTTTTATGCCTGCTGACATCGATGATATTCGTGACCATAACATTACGGTTGTGGAAGCATATTCTGCATATTGCTCAAAGCATACCGAATCGTGTTGCTTGTTCGTATCGTTTTCCACGCCTCAGTGCTTTATTTCTGCCAAAAATGATCTAGTGAGCCGGAGATTATCGATAAAACACCGTCTGGGATAGAATTAGCGCGTTGTATGTTAAATATACAAATAATTTTATTAGATCAAATTGATTTTTGTAAGAAACCATTTATGACGCTGGAAGATCCGTACCAGTCTTTAGCTACGACTCGTCCTTTGAAGGAAGGCTTCACTAAATTTATTAGCAGGCGGCCTGTAAAACGATTCGCGTGAAATATCAGTTGGTTGACCTTTTCACGCCTTCCGGGATACACGCGTTTACATGCACCGCCTGGTTAGTAGATTGCACACGAGGTTATAATACCAGATATTCCGGGAATGCTTTGCCTCCTACGCATCACATCCACCTCTAGTCAGATATGCGCGACACAAAGAAAATGTAATGTAATGTCATTTGTAACACTTGTGAAGCAACATTTCTGGCGTCAAGAAAACAGAGAACTGTCCTTTGTTTGACTATAGTTTGACAGGAAGTGGCCGGTCCCATTCGCCGCCCTAGCGATTTTTCCCCGACCAGTCTTCACTATAGCTGGCACCTGACACACCCGTCCGGGGAACCGGGCCGTGGCGAGCACCCCCGTGCCGTGGAGCCGGGCCACGTCACGGTACCGCGGCACGGCATCGAAAACTTTCGAATTCTTTTTGGCATTTTTGGCCGAATTTTCAGACAAAGTCGTGCATTACCAGCTAAAAGCTTCGAATACCGTCAGAAATACGTGCAAATTCATGATAAGCCACAAAAGGCGAAAAATTGTCAAAATTTCTTGAGAAATTACCCAAAATTAGCTAGAAATTCGAAAACATTGACCGAAAAAGTCAAAAACACGGGTCCGGCTCCACGGTTGCAGTGGTGACCCCCTGCCCGTGCCGTGGAGCCGGGCCGTGAACACGGCTCCACGGCCCGGTCACGGCACGGCCGTGGCCACGAGTTGCCAGCTCTAATCTTCACCAATCAGTTTGAGAAAGTATTTCCCTCCGGGCAGTAAAAAAAACCATGCCATCGGAGCCAGTAACCACTCCCACCACCCGATACACGCCGTTGCCACACATCCTCAGTGGGCTTCAGTAGCGTATTTAGGGGGGCGGGGTGGCCCCCCCTCGCCGGGCCGAAAGCCCGGCGAGGTAAGGGTGGACCAAGGCAAAATAGACTTTCAGCGCAACTTTACCAATAAAGCCTAAAAACCTTGTTGGCGGCGGCTGCGGCGGGCCTTTTTAGGCTAAATACGTGATATTCGGGACTGAAAAACCATTGAGGCCTCGAATTTTCGAAGAATTTATTCCAGAAAATCCCATAAATTCCTTTTGGTGGCGCCTGCGGCGGCCTGTATTGGGTATAAACACGCCAAAATAGAGTTAAAAACCGCTGTAGGGCAAAAAAGGGAGACTTCGGAAAACTGCCAAAGGGGGGCCAAGGCATATATTCGGGGCGCCGGAAAAATAGGTAAGGGTCCCCCCTTACCATGCCCCTCCCCCCCCCCCCCTCTGACCGGATCCTAGATACGCCACTGTGTGACAACCCTTGGTTGTCTAGAAAGTACCAGAGACTTGGTTTAGGTCTAGAGTAACCCATCATGCTACAGGTGTCCTCAGAAGCCGGTAAAAAGGGAAAATGCCCAGACGGGAACCGAACCCGTCACCTCCATTATTGGGAAATTGAACCGGCGGCGGCCATTGTAGCCGCCGTATAGGATGTTTTAGGACCTTGAGTCCTATATTTCAGGTTCCGCGGTAAGTTCAGAGCCTAAGCAACGTCCTACATGCATTAACTATTGGTTTAGAGCCGGTTATGGACGAGTTCAGCGATAGCCCGTGACAGAACGCCAACTTCGCGGAGAGTGCAGAGAAGCGACAGGAAGTGAGAGTGCACGCGGATCTCCCGCCGTCTGGTCGCCGACGGACCCCACAGCGCGCGCCCAATCAAGCTAGCGACACCCCTCGATTCGGACGACCAAAACCAGAAGAACGGAGACGGAGAGATCTCTTCCAGGAAGTGACATCTCATCCGATCGGTTCAGAAACCCACTTCTGTTGAATATTGGCTGGAAGACCAATAAAGTTTTGTTTTGCCTATCTTTGGCTAGTTTTCTCATCTGTTCTTTAAAACCTACTGTAGTCGGGGCGCGAAGCTGGGTTGACCTTGGTCAGTTCCCAGCGTCCGGTGGGTACTACAGCCATCGGGGAAAACCAAACTGTCTCTCGTCTTTGTGTCGTCTCGTCCGTTTACTTGTTCGTTGCAATCGTGCCTGAGTGGCGGTTATAGGCTATAGAGCCATTGAAAAGCCAAAGGGCCGGAATTCCTTAGGGACTTGCAGCATTGCCAGGAAGTGCAGTTGCTGAGCCTTAGGATTGCAAAGGGAGATCCAAGCGGCTGCAGGAGTTAGCCAAGCGGACCTGGTTAAACGGTAGGACAAAGTGGTGGACAGGCTAGAGTATTGGCCACAGAGAGGCACAGTTCGCAGTTTCAGAGCCGTGGTAAGGCTCAAGAAGGCTTCAGAAGCCAAAGTAGCGGGATTTTCGTCAAAGGGCCGAATCAATACTGAATCAATACTCGAGTGTCAACGACTCACTAAGGAGTGCTTTCGGCCTTAGATCGCTTAGGTCGGCCCAGTAAGCGGTTTAAGAGTCTACAGTACCCCGGATTACGGTAAGCATACGTCGGAATCAGAGGCTAGAGTCCTCCCATCGTAAGTCTAGGCAACTAGGCGGGTTAGACAACCCGCAAGGGTGTTGTGGAAATCCACGCTGTAATGATTTCCAATTTATTGTTGTCACGCCGTCAGCATCCACGCTTGCTTTAGTTCCTGCTGCGGACGTCTTCTGGCGTCCGCAGTACTTGCTGTTTTCCTCCATTGCTTCCTGCAGACACTTTGCCAAGCCGTGCATCCGCACGGAAATTGCGTCGATATTTCGGTCATCGTTTCCCAAACCAGTTGTTATTGAGTTCACGTTGCTTGTTACGCATTCTCCGGCCAGTATAAACTGTCGTTCAAATTGAGACTGAGGTTTCCTAAGTATAGTGCACTGCGGACACCTATTGCGGACGCCTACTGCGGACGTCCTCAGCTAGTGCGGACGTGCTTAGTTCGCCTAATCCTAGTGCGGACGCTTTCCACTGCGGACGTCCATTGTGGACATTAACTGCGGACATCAATGAGTGTTGCTGACTCTCTTTAAAAGAAACCCAAATCCACTAGACCAACTGACCCGAGTCCCAATAGAATTTATTGCGGATTTCGTTAGTGGGGATCTCGCCTCATTACGTCAGTCACGTCCAATTTTAGGCCAGTGTTATCCGGCCAGTACTCCCTGCATCAATTCGGTGGTGCGGAGGATCGATCTGCAGACGCATTTCGAGTAAAAGAAAACTGAGGCCAGTGAAACTTGTGGCTGTTCTTTGCCGTCCAGTAACCTTCTAATTTTAGCATCATCCGTACCAGCCAACGATCGCCTGCGCCAGCACGTCGCTACAGCTACAGATCCAGTGCTACCTCGTTCGCTGCTAAAGTAAGTAAGCACGACTGGCGATAACGGAACAGCTCCACCTATTCCGCTGCCCCACGTCTTTCTCTACGAGGACCGCTATGCAGAAGCCATCTACCCACTAGCCACGTTGATGTCGGATGGTACAGACTACGACAAGGAACATTGAACCTACGACGTGGCTGCAGACGAGTTAACGCTAACCGATCTTCCGATCATGGAGAGACGTCTAAAAACGCTCAAGTCGGAACTGCAAGCACTACGGACGGCCAGCGAAAATCTCACTGCCGTCGGCGCCAAATGGATGGAGGTTGCGGAGAAGCACCCGGAGAAGGTCGCGAAGGATGAACAGGCCAAGTACAGGAAATTGCGCGACCAGCACGACGTGCTGGTGCTTCAAGGAAACGCCGCCACGCGGACCAAGGACCTCTTAAACGCCACCGTTAAGATGCAAACATCCTATGACAAGGGTCAGAAGCGCTTAGAGAGCAAGAACAGCACGGGAAGATTTGGAAACCGAAACGGTTTCCCTGGCCCGACGGGAGCATTTAGAGGTTCAGGATCGGCCAGTAACAACCGTCAAGGAGCACCGTTATTTAACACCAGCAGCTCTTTTGCCAACAACAGCAACACAGCCGCCGGTGGTAATGCGGACGCTACGGCAGACGCTAACGCTTACACGAGCAGCTTCTTCAAGGATGGCAACCTTGCAGACTTGATGTCTACGACACCGGCAAGCGATAAGCCCTTGAAACTGGCCAGTCAACCAATCGAGAAATTCGATGGAGACGTCACCAAGTTTCCGGTTTTCCGTCATCAGTTTCTTCGAGCGGCACATCGTTCAAAGGACACAGACGACATCGACCGATTCTTCTACCTGCTCTCCCTACTCGACGGTCCAGCTAAGCAGTTGGTGAGCGGAATAGCTCCTTTGCCCGGCTGCTATGAGCGCGCATGCGAAACACTTCAGCTGCGCTACGGTGATCCAGATGAGATCTATCGGCAGCTGCTGAGGGAACTCAAACAGCTTAAGCCATTGCAGACGGGGTGCAGCGCGGACCAGATAGAGAAGTTTACAAACAAGTTTGTCCAGTGTTTGGCCAGTATCGACGAGCTCGGACGTGCTGACACGTCAGGCAGAACGCTAGAGGAGCTGGAAGAGAAGCTCCCACCAGACCTTCGAGAAAAGATCCAAGAACAAAGACGCGCCGATCCAAGCTGGAACGAGACGGATCTGCACCGCTTCCTTCTGGAAAGAGCTGCCATATTGCGAGCCATCCACGGAGACAAGGGTCGCTCATTAGTCCACGACGCGTCGAAGGTCAAGACTGCAGTAACGACTGCTGCGAAGCCTACTGAAGACCGCAAACGCTCCGGAGCACCGCCGGGTAAAAAGCGCATGCAGGCGTCTACAATGGAATGTGTGTTTTGTCCATCCAGCGACCACTGGGGATCGAAGTGTTCACAAGTACAGAACACTAGGCCAACACTACCAGCGCATCATGGAATTGGGCAGATGCTACATCTGTCTTAACAAGCATAATGCCGACACCTGTCGCAGCTCGACAGCAAGAGACTGCAGGCTCTGCAACGAGAAGCACCACATCAGCTTCTGTCCGATCCGTTACGAAAGTGACAGAAAGGCCAGTAAAGCCCACTCGTCGACGGTCAACGAAGACGATAAGGATTATAATGAACCTGACTCCAGCATTGAAGCATCAGATGAGGCCAGTAGCGATGCAGACGAGTTCGATGACAACGGTCACACGGAAGAGAGTCACGGAACTCATGCCATCCTTAGCAACAAGGATAATGGCACGCGCCAAACGACGCTCCTGGAATGCGTTGAAGTGACCGTAGGTCACCCCTCCATCAAGAGCCGACAATGCAAGACGGTTTTGGTCTTCGACAGCTGCTCTACGCAAACTTTCATTAAGAAGTCCTTGTTCGAGAAACTCGGGCTCCCACCGCTGAATCCAACAAAGCTATCCATCGGCACGTTCATGGCTACAGACGACGTAAACGTCGACACATTCTACACACAACTGCGAGTTCGAAAGAACAACGGCAAGTGCATCAAGATCAACGCACCTGTGGTGGATAGGCTCTGCGGCCAAGTTCAAAGCGTCCTCATGAGCAAGGAGGAAGAAGCCGAAGTCAGAGAAGGAACGTGCGCTTTGCGTCCGTCTACCGAAACTCCGGAGATACTAGTCGGTCGCGACCTCCGTTCGCTCTTCAAAGTTGTAGAAGAACACGAGCCTCTGCCAAGTGGCTTCGTGCTCGCGCATTCAAACGTTGGCAGCATGATCGTCGGACGAGGGCTGACCCAACCAGCGGCGGCCAGTTCAGAAGTTTCCTACAAGGTGCTTTTCATCCGCGGATCAGCTATCGAACCACGACGTGAAGTTACACTCGACCAGTTGCTCAGCAATGCAGACGCTATTGACATGAACACGGTTATAGCCAGAGACGCAGACGCCTTTGACGATGCACCTGCATCTGCACTGCCGACGTCTGCAATACCGACGTCTGCAATGCCGACGTCTGCAATCACCATGTCTGCACTGCCGACGTCTGCAATACCAACGTCTGCAATGCCGACGTCCGCAATCACCATGTCTGCCCTGCCGACGTCTGCAATCCCAAAGTCTCCAATGCCGTCGGTAACAACCCCGACGTCTGCAATAGGCGAAGAGACTACTGTCGACGCGTTCTGCAAAGATCTCCTAGGCCAGTTGCAAGAAGCCGTGCGACACAAGGTGTCCCACGCCAATGACCAGTCGCAGCCAGTCAAGAGAACCAGAAACTGGAGTACCTGCTTCATCAAATGCATTCGCTTGAGCAGTTAGGTGTCGAGCTACCCGACCATCTCAACGAAGAAGATGCCATCCATCAAAGGATTCGTGATAGCATCCGCTGGGTCGACGGTCGTTACGAAGTAGGACTGCCGTGGAGAACTGCAGACGGGAAAGCGCCAAGTAACAAGGAGCTTCCTGACAACTTTTCGTACGCCTTTGCCTGCCTCCAAGCGCTCATCAAGAATCTCAGCAAGTCCCCTGAACTCTTAGTCGAATATGACAGAGTCTTCAAAGAGTATTTGGCCAGTGGGATCATTTCCGAAGTCACAAAGGAGTGCAAGTACACCGTCCATTACCTTAGTCACCACGCAGTCCTCAAGAAAGGGTCCGCCACGACGAAGACAAGGCCAGTATATAACGGCAGCGCTAAGCCAGATAAGAGCAGCCCGTCCCTTAACGACATGCTTCACAAAGGGCCGCTCCTGCTCAACCCGATCACAGCAGTGCTGCTCAACTCGCGCTTGGCTCCGTACGTGTTATCTGCAGACATTGCCAAGGCGTTTCTCCAGGTTTCACTACGAGAGGAAGACAGACACGTCTGTCGCTTTTTGTGGGTTAGAGACCTCACAAAGCCAGCGAGTGGTGACAACCTAGTCATCTACTGCTTCAACCGTGTCATCTTCGGACTTCGCCCGTCGCCAGCGCTACTCGGCGTTACCATTGAGCATCACATGCAGACGCTGGACACAAAGCTGTCTCGCGAAATACTAGCTAACTGCTATGTCGACAACATTTACCTCACTGCTGACGACCTTGCAGAGGCCAGTGCAAAGTACCAAGACTCTAAGGAGATATTCGCCAGCATGAACATGAACTTGCGTGAGTTCGCCACGAACGATACCTCGTTTAATTCGTCCTTGCCCAAAGACGACCAGGCCAGATTTGAAGGATTCAAGCAGCTCGGTATTCACTGGGACTTGGATGCAGTCGAATGGGTCTTCGACTTCAAGGTTGGATCGTTGAATGAAAACTGGTCACCGAAGGTTCGTCGAGGACGCAAGAAGAGCAANTTGAACCTACGACGTGGCTGCAGACGAGTTAACGCTAACCGATCTTCCGATCATGGAGAGACGTCTAAAAACGCTCAAGTCGGAACTGCAAGCACTACGGACGGCCAGCGAAAATCTCACTGCCGTCGGCGCCAAATGGATGGAGGTTGCGGAGAAGCACCCGGAGAAGGTCGCGAAGGATGAACAGGCCAAGTACAGGAAATTGCGCGACCAGCACGACGTGCTGGTGCTTCAAGGAAACGCCGCCACGCGGACCAAGGACCTCTTAAACGCCACCGTTAAGATGCAAACATCCTATGACAAGGGTCAGAAGCGCTTAGAGAGCAAGAACAGCACGGGAAGATTTGGAAACCGAAACGGTTTCCCTGGCCCGACGGGAGCATTTAGAGGTTCAGGATCGGCCAGTAACAACCGTCAAGGAGCACCGTTATTTAACACCAGCAGCTCTTTTGCCAACAACAGCAACACAGCCGCCGGTGGTAATGCGGACGCTACGGCAGACGCTAACGCTTACACGAGCAGCTTCTTCAAGGATGGCAACCTTGCAGACTTGATGTCTACGACACCGGCAAGCGATAAGCCCTTGAAACTGGCCAGTCAACCAATCGAGAAATTCGATGGAGACGTCACCAAGTTTCCGGTTTTCCGTCATCAGTTTCTTCGAGCGGCACATCGTTCAAAGGACACAGACGACATCGACCGATTCTTCTACCTGCTCTCCCTACTCGACGGTCCAGCTAAGCAGTTGGTGAGCGGAATAGCTCCTTTGCCCGGCTGCTATGAGCGCGCATGCGAAACACTTCAGCTGCGCTACGGTGATCCAGATGAGATCTATCGGCAGCTGCTGAGGGAACTCAAACAGCTTAAGCCATTGCAGACGGGGTGCAGCGCGGACCAGATAGAGAAGTTTACAAACAAGTTTGTCCAGTGTTTGGCCAGTATCGACGAGCTCGGACGTGCTGACACGTCAGGCAGAACGCTAGAGGAGCTGGAAGAGAAGCTCCCACCAGACCTTCGAGAAAAGATCCAAGAACAAAGACGCGCCGATCCAAGCTGGAACGAGACGGATCTGCACCGCTTCCTTCTGGAAAGAGCTGCCATATTGCGAGCCATCCACGGAGACAAGGGTCGCTCATTAGTCCACGACGCGTCGAAGGTCAAGACTGCAGTAACGACTGCTGCGAAGCCTACTGAAGACCGCAAACGCTCCGGAGCACCGCCGGGTAAAAAGCGCATGCAGGCGTCTACAATGGAATGTGTGTTTTGTCCATCCAGCGACCACTGGGGATCGAAGTGTTCACAAGTACAGAACACTAGGCCAACACTACCAGCGCATCATGGAATTGGGCAGATGCTACATCTGTCTTAACAAGCATAATGCCGACACCTGTCGCAGCTCGACAGCAAGAGACTGCAGGCTCTGCAACGAGAAGCACCACATCAGCTTCTGTCCGATCCGTTACGAAAGTGACAGAAAGGCCAGTAAAGCCCACTCGTCGACGGTCAACGAAGACGATAAGGATTATAATGAACCTGACTCCAGCATTGAAGCATCAGATGAGGCCAGTAGCGATGCAGACGAGTTCGATGACAACGGTCACACGGAAGAGAGTCACGGAACTCATGCCATCCTTAGCAACAAGGATAATGGCACGCGCCAAACGACGCTCCTGGAATGCGTTGAAGTGACCGTAGGTCACCCCTCCATCAAGAGCCGACAATGCAAGACGGTTTTGGTCTTCGACAGCTGCTCTACGCAAACTTTCATTAAGAAGTCCTTGTTCGAGAAACTCGGGCTCCCACCGCTGAATCCAACAAAGCTATCCATCGGCACGTTCATGGCTACAGACGACGTAAACGTCGACACATTCTACACACAACTGCGAGTTCGAAAGAACAACGGCAAGTGCATCAAGATCAACGCACCTGTGGTGGATAGGCTCTGCGGCCAAGTTCAAAGCGTCCTCATGAGCAAGGAGGAAGAAGCCGAAGTCAGAGAAGGAACGTGCGCTTTGCGTCCGTCTACCGAAACTCCGGAGATACTAGTCGGTCGCGACCTCCGTTCGCTCTTCAAAGTTGTAGAAGAACACGAGCCTCTGCCAAGTGGCTTCGTGCTCGCGCATTCAAACGTTGGCAGCATGATCGTCGGACGAGGGCTGACCCAACCAGCGGCGGCCAGTTCAGAAGTTTCCTACAAGGTGCTTTTCATCCGCGGATCAGCTATCGAACCACGACGTGAAGTTACACTCGACCAGTTGCTCAGCAATGCAGACGCTATTGACATGAACACGGTTATAGCCAGAGACGCAGACGCCTTTGACGATGCACCTGCATCTGCACTGCCGACGTCTGCAATACCGACGTCTGCAATGCCGACGTCTGCAATCACCATGTCTGCACTGCCGACGTCTGCAATACCAACGTCTGCAATGCCGACGTCCGCAATCACCATGTCTGCCCTGCCGACGTCTGCAATCCCAAAGTCTCCAATGCCGTCGGTAACAACCCCGACGTCTGCAATAGGCGAAGAGACTACTGTCGACGCGTTCTGCAAAGATCTCCTAGGCCAGTTGCAAGAAGCCGTGCGACACAAGGTGTCCCACGCCAATGACCAGTCGCAGCCAGTCAAGAGAACCAGAAACTGGAGTACCTGCTTCATCAAATGCATTCGCTTGAGCAGTTAGGTGTCGAGCTACCCGACCATCTCAACGAAGAAGATGCCATCCATCAAAGGATTCGTGATAGCATCCGCTGGGTCGACGGTCGTTACGAAGTAGGACTGCCGTGGAGAACTGCAGACGGGAAAGCGCCAAGTAACAAGGAGCTTCCTGACAACTTTTCGTACGCCTTTGCCTGCCTCCAAGCGCTCATCAAGAATCTCAGCAAGTCCCCTGAACTCTTAGTCGAATATGACAGAGTCTTCAAAGAGTATTTGGCCAGTGGGATCATTTCCGAAGTCACAAAGGAGTGCAAGTACACCGTCCATTACCTTAGTCACCACGCAGTCCTCAAGAAAGGGTCCGCCACGACGAAGACAAGGCCAGTATATAACGGCAGCGCTAAGCCAGATAAGAGCAGCCCGTCCCTTAACGACATGCTTCACAAAGGGCCGCTCCTGCTCAACCCGATCACAGCAGTGCTGCTCAACTCGCGCTTGGCTCCGTACGTGTTATCTGCAGACATTGCCAAGGCGTTTCTCCAGGTTTCACTACGAGAGGAAGACAGACACGTCTGTCGCTTTTTGTGGGTTAGAGACCTCACAAAGCCAGCGAGTGGTGACAACCTAGTCATCTACTGCTTCAACCGTGTCATCTTCGGACTTCGCCCGTCGCCAGCGCTACTCGGCGTTACCATTGAGCATCACATGCAGACGCTGGACACAAAGCTGTCTCGCGAAATACTAGCTAACTGCTATGTCGACAACATTTACCTCACTGCTGACGACCTTGCAGAGGCCAGTGCAAAGTACCAAGACTCTAAGGAGATATTCGCCAGCATGAACATGAACTTGCGTGAGTTCGCCACGAACGATACCTCGTTTAATTCGTCCTTGCCCAAAGACGACCAGGCCAGATTTGAAGGATTCAAGCAGCTCGGTATTCACTGGGACTTGGATGCAGTCGAATGGGTCTTCGACTTCAAGGTTGGATCGTTGAATGAAAACTGGTCACCGAAGGTTCGTCGAGGACGCAAGAAGAGCAACACTACGACCTGCTTGGAACCTACTAAAAGACTGGTGTCGTCCACAACGCTAAGCCGATTTGACCCACTTGGTCTAGTTAACCCTGCCATACTGCCAGCGCGTCTAGCCGTTCAGGCGGCTTGTAAGGCGAAGTACGGTTGGGACGACCCGGTCAACACAGACATCGTCGACCAGTGGAACAAAGCAGTCGATTGTTGGGCCAGTACAGAGACACGCGTTCCCAGGCTGATCAAGCCAAAGGGAGACGAAGTTGTCGAGCTGCACGTATTCTGCGATGCCAGCGGATACAGCTACGGCGCATGCGCATACCTAACTGTGCAGACGACCGAAGGAACACGATCTTCGCACCTGGTCTTCTCTCGAAGTAGACTGAAGCCTCTGAACGCGAACCTGACCATCCCTCGGTTAGAACTAATGGCCGCGGTACTTGGAGTTCGCCTGATCGCGTTTCTGCAGACGCAACTTACGGCCAAGGTCTCCCATGTGACCCTCTGGACTGATAGCCAAGTGGTCTTCTTTTGGATTCAGTCAAGTCAGAAGCAACCAGTCTTCGTGGAGAATCGTCTCAAGGAAATCCGTCTACTAAAAGAGCTTCACCAGATTCAGCTCAAGCACGTACCGACGGAATACAATCCTGCAGACGTTCTTTCGCGAGGAATCAGCGCAGCAAAGCTACAAGACCACAAGTTGTGGTGGACCGGCCCCTCGTTCCTGTCCGGTCTTGACCAGTGGCCAGTACAACCAATGCTAACCGAGTACGCGGAAGCAGAACCGTCCTTCGAGCATGTTGTCGAACGCGAGTTATCGCTGGCGACATCAGCCAAGCAGTCCAGCCTCGGCTACATCGTCGACCCGTCGGAGTTCAACGACTGGCGGAAATTTCTCTACAGGACGTACGCGTACCTGTACAGAACAGTCTGCTTCCTACGCGCGTTAGCTGTCAAACGCAGATCCCTAGGCTGGATTCCAGTCGCCATACGCAAGTTCGTTGAGGACACACGCATTTTCAAACCGGACGAGATGGCCAGTCTTAAGGACTTACAAGCAACAGAGTCGCTCGTATTGCGGACGACGCAGGCAATTTTCCCATCTACGGCGGACGAAGAAAGACAGCTGCGTCTGCAATACGATGCAGATGGTCTGCTTCGAGCAAATAGCAGGCTCAAGAATGCTCAAGGGCTTCCGTCGTCGGCATATAATCCCATCTATCTCCCACGACAGGCCAGAGCTACCGCGTTGCTGATTCACTTCCATCATGACCCAGCCCGTCACCTGGGAACCAATGCAATCTTGGCCAGTATGCGCCGCAGGTTCTGGTTTACGTCAGGAAGGCGTACGGTGCAGGTGGCTATTAAACTTCTCTGTAAAGAATGCGCCATCTGGAACGCTAAACCTCTGAAGATCCCGGAATGGTCAGTTTTACCACCAGCGCGCGTCAACCAGTGCAAGCCTTTTAGCCACATTGGTCTGGACAACTTCGGCAGTTACACGGTACGGGACGTCCTGGAAGGAAAGGCAGGACATCGCAAAGTATGGGTGCTCATCGTTTCCTGCCTCACGACCCGAGCGGTCTGGATGGACGTAGTACCAGACATGTCGGCAGAGTCGTTCATCAATTCATTCAAGAGACACATGGCCAGTAACGGTACTCCGTTTAGCGTCATCTGCGACAACGCAACTAACTTCGTCGCGGGCGGAGAAGCGCTGAAGCGAGTTACCAGTACCCACCGGAACGTGGAACCAGCAGATCTTCGGCGGTCACTTCGACAAACAGTCCGCCGACACCAGTTAAGGGAGAGGATGGAGGCCGAAGTTGCAGACGAGACCGAACAGCCGACCGTAGACTTCAAGCACATACCCGAATATGCTCCGTGGCGTGGAGCTACGTACGAGCGGCTGATCGGCAATGCCAAGTACTGCCTGAAGCGGACGATCGGACACAAGCTTCTCAGCCTTGACGAGTTCCGAACGCTGATTGCGGAGGTCACAAAGGCAGTCAACGAGCGTCCCATCGCGTACATGTCGGAAAGAGTCGACGAGTTCACTCTCCTGCGACCCATCGACTTCCTCGCGCCTCTATCGCAGGATCGACAAGAAGTAAATCCGTTGGCAAATAACACCAGCGACGCTCGCGACCCTTCTTACCAGCCAACTAAGCTCTCCGCCGTTGACAAGATGGTCAACATGTGGACGGAGCAGTCCCAGCGACTGCATACATTCTGGAACATGTGGCACGAGATGGTGCTGCTAGGCTGCCTCGAAAGAGGAACTCGACCAGATAAGACGACGAGCAATAGACGACCAAAGGGCACTGATGTGCACCACCTCATTGGCCAGTACGTGCTTGTCAAAGACAACAATGCGCCACAGTATAAATGGAAAAGGGCCGAAATCCTCGACCTAATAGAGTCAAGTGACGGAGTCATGCGGACGGCCAGCATAAGACTTCCTTCGGGCACAATTTCCAGACGGGCCATTAATCACCTCTACCCCATAGAAGTCGAACTCGAGTCCCGCAGACGGGAAACCGCTTACTTCTGCTCAGTAACTCGTGTAATTTCAGGCTCGACGATGGATATCAGCAAGATTGGTCTGCACGAGCCAGTCGAACTCGACTACGACGAGGATATGGACCTGTCAGAACCGGCGGACGCTCAGGAGCCATCGGTCGCCGCTGCAGACGACGTCGGACCTGACCAGGAAGAGACCAGTTCAGCCGCACGGAAGTCCTTCGAAATCAACGGACTAGTGGTTCTACCTGCTGGCGGCCCAATTCCGCTGCTGGACAGCCATCTGCATGCGGACGAAGTAGAATCTCTCGCCCGCCGACGCGGTGCCGCACCACCAACATACGCTCAATGGAGCAAAGACTCTGCTCTCGGCCAAGTGTACCAGTTCGCCGGTTACGTAACCGTCTTCTGTCGACCGGAGACGTTCTTGTCGGAGGAAAAGGTCAACCGCATCAGTGCAGACGGTTACTACCCGGCGGAGAAGAGCCTCGGAGCTTGCGCCGGCGTGCACCCGGGAAACAGCGAGGACTGGCACAGTGACGACGGCTTGGAGCTGCAGCTCGTCGGCATACTCCTCAAAGGATCCCTTGGCCAGTACCCGCTAGTCGGCTTGGGAGAATGTGGACTCGACTACACCAAGAAAGCAGTCGTCCGGAATGCAGACGGCAGGGTCCAGACCAGAAACGGTGAACCTGCTCTCAGACACGCGATCGGCGCCAAGCGTAACCACCAATGGCCAGTGTTCGAAGCGCAAATAAAGCACGCGAAGCAGCTACGCCGACCAGACGGAAAGATTACCCTTTGGTACTTCATCTTCGGGACAAGGAGAGCACGAACACCGATGTCCAACGGGACGCCCTTAAGCTGATGACAGAAGCCGGAATCCCGGCTGGCTATCCGATCCACTTCCACTTCTGGAGCGGAGACCGAGTCCAGTACGAGACGTGGACGTCCCACTTCCCAGGAACGCTGTTCGGCTACAACTCGAGTTTCTTTAAGCGATCTTTGACAGAAGGGCAGCTTGAGCTGCTGCAGACGATCCCGCTCGACAGCGTCACTTTTGAGTCGGACGCTCCTCATTACGGCACAGAAGGCACCTCGCAGGCCTTGGGAACGTCCGCGGGTCTCGTGTTTGCCATCAAGAAGTTTAAAGAGCTCGGAAAGCGGCGCGCAGACGAGCGTGCCATCGCACTCAAGTCCATGGAGAACGTCATCCGCTTCTACCGTCCGGATCTCAGCATCGTCGCCTTGCCAGTGCCCACTCTGTCGGTTCACTCAACCAGAGCGACACAGGTGCAGACGGCCAGTAAAGAGAAAGAAACATCGGCCAGTAGACCATTTAAGTCCAGTAAGACTTCCACTCTCGGGAGTCGGCCAGTATAAGACTCGATTTCAGACAGTACTCAGACCATGTACGAGCTAGCAGCCGTCTGCGATGCTGGTCGTCCCGGACTGCATGCCAGATGCGCCAGTATCTACCTCGTCGGAAGCCAGTACCATGATGGAGCGATCTTGGCTCGGGACTGGAATCAGGCGACCAGAAGCATTGCAGACGCGAACAACCTCCGCTACCGCAACGTTTTCTCAACGACGCCGCTCATTCTTTGCTGCTGGGGCGGAAGACTCCTGCGTGATCAAGCGCAAGAGGTAGTTCAGTTTCTCCGCGAGCTCGTAACTAGCCCACCCAAAGAGGCCGCAACTATCCTCGATCGCTGGTACCAGCGCATCACGGCCAGTAGTACTGCGCACTTTCGCCAAATTCAAGAGAGCGACGTCAACCTTGCCTTGCGCAAGCGTTTTCACGGCTGTTTCGAGGCTCACGGATGGCTAAAACATACTCAGCCACCCTTCGGCTACGAGTGTCAGCTCGGCAAAAAGATGCTGCAGACGCAGGTCATCGACATTTTCAACACGATCCGACGAATGATGCAAGAAGCTCTGAGCACCATCTTCTACAAGTTCGTGCTCAAAGGACACCCATCTGAAGCTACGGGCCAGTGGAAGACCTCGAGCTCGTTGAGGAAGAGCTATACGACGACCCTGACCAGCCAGGTCCGTCCAGTAAGTCAAGGCCAGTGAAGAGATGCCAGTACCAGGCCAGTAATATGCACAGTTCCGCGCAATGCGGACGTCTTAACAAACGTCTGCAGACGGCCAGCACCTAGGTTTGACGAAGCGAGCGAGAGCGAGAAGAAGCTCACAGCATAGATTCCTAACCAGTTGCTACGCCAAGCGCTTGCGCTGTATTTAGAGAACTCGAGCGACTCCCAGCGTGGACCGGGCGATGCGAGCCAGCCGCAGCTCCCACAGAAGCGCAGCCATCGCGGAGCTCGAGACTGAAGACGCAGCAAACTTCATGTCGACATCCACAGCCGTGCAGACGAAGCGCAGAGTCAGGCTCATTCTGTCTGTTTGTTTAAGTTCTCTATATGCTCTAGCTGCTCCGTTTACTCGTTCATTTGTTACTTGTTGCTCCATCCATCTATCATCTCTCCTCGCGTGCCCAGTGTGGAAATCCACGCTTAATGATTTCCAGTATTTATTCTTAACGCCATCCGCATCCACGCTTGCTTTGTTCCTACTGCGGACGTCCTTTGGCGTCCGCAATACATTCCGTTTCCTCCATGCTTCCGCTGCAGACGTTTTGCCAAGCCGTGCATCTGCACGGATTATTCAGTCGATAATCCTACGTTCGCTTCCTCGTCGCACTTGTTTTTGAGTTGAACGTTACTAGTTACAAGTTCCTTACGGCCAGTAAATTGTTCATTGAATTTACGTTAGTTCTTCTAAGACTGTGCACTGCGGACGCTGAGATAGCTATTGCGGACGTCCCCTAATCCTAGTGCGGACGCGTTCCACTGCGGACGTCCTACATCCTATTGCGGACGCCGTCTACTGCGGACGTCCACGGTCGTGATTTACTGCGGACATCAATGACTGTTGCTGACGTTACTCCTCAATTAAGAAACCAAAAGCCACTAGACTTCT
>JNEY01000935.1:8003-58248 GCA_020875895.1 Aphelenchus avenae
TTACGGCTTCGCGCGTTTTTTCCACAACAATCAGGCTTATCCGTGCCTCCATCTTCCCCTGCCCTTTTGCCTCGTCCGCGCGTGCGAGTCGGTGACTGCATGCCGAGTGGCGACGACGCAGCTATCTATCTGACTTACGTGTTTGTGCAACAGACGTACCCTAGTCTTGTGTCATCCATCCCACATGTCTTCCGGAACGCGTGGGAAGCGCAGTAAAGACCAAAAACTCGCAAGTCTGGGGTCGTTCGGTAACTCCTTTTGTACCCAGCTATCAGTGCGCCGCAATAGAACACACCTTGTTGACGGATGTACTCGTCCGCTGCATATTCTCCCGCGTCAACCATCCGCACCTACAGCGGTCATTATTCGCTCCACTGTGTAGACTTTTGCCGCTTGGTACTTGCCGCTGAGTGTGTCGTAGTATTGGAACGACTCCCTCGTGGCAACACCAAGCGGTCGACAGTCACCTCTAATGTGAATTGGGACTGCTACTGCGCAATCACTCCGAAACTTCGGATTCAATGGTAAGCTTAGCGAAGTACGTTTCTTTATTGCAACTATCCGCTGGTTTGTTGATGCTACCATTGATCCCGCATGTCCTTGTCGAGCCTGTCCCATGACGCCCAGAAAATTCCCATCCCAAGCAGATTCCACGTTGGGTTGAATGCTTTTTTCCGAACGAATGCCACGCAATGCAGGCTAAGAAACGTACACACTTGCCTGCGCATTGCAAAGCTGACGTCACATCGGGTTCGTCACTCTCCGTTCCCAGATTGACCCTAATCTATTTGCCGACGCGTGCCTTGTGACCCCATCGGACGCGCACTTCTCGCCCGCCTTACGCACCATGTAAATGAGGCGCTTGCCCAAAGCTGAAAAAGGCAAATAGCACGCGCGGCGGCGGTTCGCAAGGCGTCGGTTTTCCTTGCAACTTAGACCGCTTGATTTAAATGAGCGCGGTCACTTCCTGGGCATCTAGCGACGCACAGTCGTATTCTCTTTCGGTTTCTTTGTCCATTTCACAAAGCGAGCCTTCTCCCCTTCGTGTGAGCCTTCCGACAGCATAATTCAGTACCGTTCGGGACGAAAATTGACCGAAATTTGCTTGATGGAGCAACGTAATCTTGCAACTATTTGCGTGACTAAGTCTTCAAAAGTTTGAAAGCTCGGCGAACTTTACCTAAGGACTCTCGTCTGCCACCTGCCTTCGACTTCGATAAGCGACGTGCAGCCGCGGTATTGACGCAAATGAAACATCATTCTGGAACTTATGCAACAATGTTCCAAGCTTCACTTATTTTCGAACTTGCGTGAAGGGCCCGCAGTGTATGATCTCATCGAATAGCTATTTGCGCAAATTTAAGCACTAAAAAGAGCATGACTTCAGTTATTCAGTTTACCTCGAGGTATGAGGCTATGACTTCTGCAAAGTTCGAACAGCGATATTCCCACAACTCACCCAATGCAACTCATCGTATCTTTTTACTAGGTTTTGAGTCTTCATATCAAGCATGAGTCAATGTCGGTAATGTTTGTGCGTCGTGGCTTCCTAATGTTCCCGTTTCCATTGAGGCTCCCGTGTGACTTTATCGCTTTGGACAACGTTGCGCTTTTCCACTCCAAAGTCAGCCGTTGGCGCACTGTAGTCAGTGGTTTTGGCGGCAGGCTCCAGCGCCATTTAAAATGTCCCGCCGCGTCGCGAATGTGGACGAATCCGTCGAGGAGAGAGGGGTCACGTGAATCGCGCGAGGTGCTCACGCCGAGAGCACGCTAAGGTCCGGCGGTCACTAGTGCGTTTATTTCGCCCCGCCGAAGGAGCGGGAAGGGGAAATCGAAGAAAGCCCTTGTTTCGTCGCGCTCGCTGTTTGGGAGGATGGGGATCGTCGGCCATCAGCCAGCGGAATGCGTCGGCCAAACGTGGCAAGGCATTGATTGACCGGGGAAGTGGCAAAACACAACTGCGGTCACGCTGCTGCGGCAGTAGAGCATTATGCGCCAATGCGACGTAATATTGAGTGCGCTTAGTGAATGAAGGTTGTGGCCATACAGATATGCCGTGATGAACCAAAAATGCACTGACTTTTACACTAAAACGTCTCGGAAAGCACGAAACACTCCGCAAATTTGTAAGCTGAAATATGCACATGTGCGCAAGCGCAACCACCAACGATGGCCCGTAAACATCCTTGCTAGCGGCAACACTTAATGGCGAAATAATAGGAAAAAGTTGTAAGCATCGATATTGTGCCCTATTTTTGTGAATTATGGGCTAGCGTTTGATTCCGAAGCGTGCTTACGGTAAGCGGGCATGAGCCGCCTCCAAATGCACAGAGTTGACGGCTCTCTTGTTCGGAGAGGCGGCGGCGTGTGCTTGCGTGTGTGGTCGCTTTTCTGCTGCGCTCCCGCCAGCTGCCGCCCCGTGGCCGGCTGCCCCGTTGCACGGAACGCAGCAGTCCTGTTCTCTCACAGGCGCAAACAGAGTGCACAGAGTTTGAGAGTGACAAAAAGCGTGCACTGTAGTTGAAATTTATTGCTAGTTCTTCGCGCATGTTAAGAATAACGAGTAGAATGGCACGCGTCGGATAACGAGTAGAATCCAGCGCATACTACGCGGGAAATCGGCCAGGTTGATCGCGATCGTACGGCGCACGAGCGTTGCGATATGCTAGCATTCTCAAAGTAAATGAAGCGTGTTAAGCTAGGTTGCCTTGCCGTAACCCTGACAGCTACAGCCCTCCTTACGCCTAGGCTAAGCTTTCCTAACAGACGCACCAACTAAATATAGGCTGTGGTTCATCACGCTGGTCAATGTTGACGCTTGCGTGCGCACGGATGTTGTCTGTTTATGACGAGCTGAGACGAGCGATGGGGCTGCTGGCTAGCGCCAAGTGACTCACTCATGCTTGGTTCGTCGTCCAATTTCGACCTCCGAACAAAGTGTCGCAATGTTTGTTAAATGAAACTTGCATACCATATCTTAAGCAGAATACGGGGTTATGCTGCTTATCGCATGTAATCGCTCGCAAGTTTGTTTTGACCCGTGGTTTCAGGCAAGCTTGCAGGCTACTTTTTTGCGCAGAATCAGTCCTTTGAATAAAGTGTCAGTGGGACTTTTATTGGAAAAGATCTCCTAAATGCTACGTCCTGATCTTTCTCTCATTGTCTGCTGCCACCCGCTATCTCGAAAAAAGTAGTTTGCGTCTGTATGTCCATCGTGCTGTGCGACGCGTTCGCTTAAAACACGCCGCATTCCAAAATCCCGCCGCGTCGATGGGGCCAAAGAGAGCACGGCCATTCGCCCGAAGGGCACCCGTCCTACGGGCGAACCGTCGGGAGAAAGGCTGATGCGCTGCGTGTCCGTACGTGAAAAAGTGGCGGGACGGGATGGAAACGCTCTCGCTCGGGAGGGCACTGCTGCGAGGTGGACGGTCGTGGTAAGACGGGAGGTGGCAGCGGTTGCGTCAGTCGACTTGTGGCGTTGGAGGAATGATTCACCGAGGTGATCGATCCCTTTCGAGCTCGCTGCCTGTGTCGTCCACTGCGGAATCCGCAAACAGTTGCTCTTTTTCCGCGGGCGATGCGAATCTGCATGGCATCACTATTCTAATTTATTCTTCAAACGCATGCCTCACGGCATACGCTTTAGGGTCTGCGGGCACCAAAGCCACCATATTGCACGTTTAGTAGCTGCCCCATTCCAGCGCTTTGCGGCATTCCAGTGGCTTTAGCATCCGCATTCTTGAGGCTACTGAATGGCGAATATCTTTCCGGTTCCCAGTAAAGTCGGACTGCTTTGAAAAATCAACGTTGTCTCTGCATTTGCGCACCTTGAACGCTAACAGAGAATCGCACTTCCAAAATTACTCCGGTCCTCAATTCTACAGTGTTTCCTCACCGAAGGTAGTGTCCGAGGGCACAAAAGGACCACCTTGCAAATTCCGAAAAATACCGACTTACTTTCAGAAATCTTGTTTTGACTGTTTGAGGACACTAGCATCACTGTACCGCGTGGATCGATTCACTTACTCTGCCAAGTTCTGTCTGCTAACCTTACCGTCCCACGGCGGTCGTTGTAAATTTATGGGCCGTTCCTTTATTTTTACCCGGATCAGCGGACAAAGGGCAGCTATGCGGAGAGCTGGCAGAAGCCGTTCTCAGCCGCTGCACTTCAAATTCTGTAGTTAGTCGGTCGACCGCCACCTAGCTGCGCCCGCTGCGATGCGACAGTCCTTTCCTCCACTCAGGCGGCGGTGGAGGAGCGCTCGAGAGAGGAGTGGGAAGCCACGGCGTCACCCGTGGACGCTCTCGCGCTACTCACTGCGTCGGTCGACGAATGTTCCTGCAGAAATGAGCGGCGAACTGGCAACACTGTTGTCGCTCCGCGAGTTTGTTTGCGTCATTGTTTTCTCCTGGCCTTTGTTGTCCCCTCGTTAGGACTGATACGCGTGCAAGGTTGCGCAAGCGTTGACATTCTTGGAAAGTTAAATCGCCCTTCTTCCTTGTCGCACATAGGTGCACCAGTGTTGCCGGCTAATCAAACTCGATCGGTTTTAACAAGAATCGGCTTGCAGCGCCCAGCTAAGAGCCAGTCCGTTAATTTCGTGACTTTGGCAAACACCCTCCCGTACGGTACTTCGTTCCGTAATCACTCAGCCGTACCGTCCTCCGTGCCGTACTGAGCCCTTCGTTGCCGTACTCCGTTCCGTAGAATATGGCACGGAAATCGGTACGGCATAACACGACCATTTTCCGTGCCGTTCTCCACTAAAACGGCTCGGAAATGCGTCGATTTTCGAGCCTTGCCGTACTCATTCCGTACTAGTAGGGAACCGTTCTCCATTACGTACGAGTGCGGGACGGAGTACGGCCGCATTTTACAGCCCTGGCTGTTCCGTATTCAGTGCCGTAAAGAACGGTACGGAGACCGGAACCGAAAACTCTATAATCTCGTATGGACTAGCCCTGTGCGAGCCCCCTAAACACGTCCAGCTTCTGAGGCTGCTTCTAGTTAGGGAGCGTCTATGACATAGGTTAGCCTACCCAGTCACACTACCCATACTTCTATACCGCATAAGGTACTCTGCGCAACCGACAGCGTGTTGTAACATCAATGCGCCTAAGCTGCAACCTTAGTTACAGTAGGGTGCTAGTGGAGAAATGCCGCCTGCTGAAAGCTCCATCCCAACGATCTTGTTCGGGCCCGTGAAAAGGCGGCTATGCGGCTCGCTTTACGCGCATGTGCGGTCCGTCTTCTCCCTTCCTCCTGCCGGCTCATAAGCCAGCCGCCGTTGCGTGCTTGTTTTCTAGCGTCACCACCAGCCGCATTTTGCTACTGTCACACCGCCGCGTTTTTTTACTTTTGACTTACTTGATTAATCCATGGCGGCAAAACGGTCGAAAAGGACAGCGCGGCGCCGTGATAAAAAAGGAGGCCTACGACCAAGAGTCCCTTGTCCATTGTATTGGTAATTAATAAGGTTAAACTGAATAAAATCTCGACAAAGGGAGCGCTTTTCGGTCCACTCTTGCTGTTCTTTTTGTGCGGCTAGTTTTTCCCCTGCAATCATAAACTCCAAACGGCGCAACGCAAAACGTGTGCGACTAATTGCGGTGCAACATGCATCTATTTGTGTCGCCTTCTGCGCCTCCATCGGCTCTCTGCTAGGCCATTGTCGGAGCTGATGGCAAGGGCGCAGCGTTTGTTGTGGCGACAAGTCGCCTTTGAGACCTTCATTGCTCGAAGCGTATTCGGCGGGTTTTTCGGTTCGAATGCGCCGCCATCGTCCCCGCTCCACGACAAGGGAAGCGGCTCTTGCGGGCGTCTTCGGTCACTTGTTTTTCGGACGATTTTTGATCGGCTGTCCGGCCGCGCCGCAACTGCTTGGTCTCACGCTCTCTTATCCAGCTGCAGTGCGGACGACGGCGCTGCAGCGAGTACAAAGGTCGTCCCCGAAACCGCCGAGTAGAGGGCGGTCGCTGTAGGGAAGTGCGTTTTCGAAACATGTGCGCTGCGGTGCCTCCGATGCAGATAGAAAGAAATGTGCAAACTAGGCGTAGATGGGGTCTATGAGGTTTAAAACGGATCCTTGTTGCCTGCGCAGCGTGCGGTCGGAAATGACAAGTAGACGTTTCAGGTGTCGCATCCCTTTCCGAGCGTCAATTTAAGCGATTTTTGCCACCATTCGCTTGTATATTTTACCTCACTCCACTGCGCACCCCTGCTGATCGAAGGACGCCGCGCTGAGAGATTAGTTTGCGCACCTTTAGCAATGGTGAGCCATGATGCTGTAGGCAACTAGCGCCGCTTTACGGCTTTTTGTGCATACCAACAACATGTGCGTGCTGTGGAAGCCAGACGAAAGAAAGTGCATGCCAAACCTTCCGGCGTCCCCACGCTTAGCACAATCCCGGGGCGTTTTTCCCGATTTCCTACCACAATGAGAGAATGTTTCTTGAATTGTTAGTTTCATAGATTTTCTCCTTCGTGTTCGCGGGTACATTTTCACCTACGTGCACACAGTGCTATTTCCAGTCAATCACTGTGTTCGTTTCAGGTACCTCATGCGTCGGACTCCAGCGTCTGTGGCCCCTACGCCGTACGCTCGACGACGGTCACGTGGGTTGAAACCCTTTTTGTTTTTGTTTTGCTCGCTGACTTCCTTCTTCCTAGTCATTTGTTTCGGTATTTACCTTTGCTAGTCATTAGTGTATAATGCGCCAAGCCTAAAATCGTTTCCATGTGAGTTCTAAGCTCGCAAGTTTGGTTTAGTCCTCCTCCTGAATGCGAACGTAACAGTCTGGTTAACAGACTTTTGCTGGTGTAAGGTGGTAATCTTCGTGAATCAGTCGTCTTCGTGACGTTCACGTGAATCAGCGTGAAAGGTCAAGCGATCGGAGTGGAATTTGCTAGCTTTGTAATGCGGAAGGCGTTCGCATAGCTTGCGGGAGGTGATCCGTCGGAACGGAAGCGAGATCAGTTTGGGGCCACGCATCATAGCCGACGGTCGCAAGGCGACGCCGGGCTCAGGAGCGACTAATGGAGAGAGTCCCAAGTGCAGGCCTCACAACCTGCATAACACTGTCGACTGCAAAACATGCCGGAGCAGTCACTGGTCTTTGTGTCTATCTTACTTCGCACCCCTAAGTGATGTCGTACACATGCACATGCAGTTACACGCAGTTTTATTCTCTCTTTTCCAGTGCGTCGGCCGGTAGAGTGCAGGTTAACTAGGTCGGCGTTTGCTCGGTCATCTGGCAAGAGAGGGCTGCTTAGCTTACGCTACCGGATGCGGATCCTGCGGGTGAAATTCTATAAATTTGCGCAGAGCTGGGCAAGGAATGGTGCGATTGAGCAGGTATTGCTCAATATTCAATATTCGTGGTGTGCCGCTAGAATTACTTCCGTACCATGTGTTTGGAGTTGGGATGAGCTTTATGCAACGCACTAATAATTCGTTTTGCAAGCTCGAATACGGGCCATTTAGCGCATTGTGGGGGAACTTCATTTGCTAGTTGGTGAAGCAGCCAATCGCTGCACATTTAGTACTCGCATGGCAAATGCTATCCTCAGTTTGCGGCTGGAAACCTGCAAAATCTTTGCAAACGCGTAAAATGGATATTTTCATGTTGCGGTTTGGAGCACGCTATGGCGATTTTTTGGCTTTATGCATGTGTACTTTCAGCGTTAGCATGATCTGCAAGAAATGTAACTTTTGAAGCTTAGCTTTTATTGGCACCAATGCGTGGAGGGCTGACTGTGCAGAAAGAGTGGTTGAGCGTTTCCTGATAGCTTGGCTTCGGTCAATGTTTGCGCCGCACCATGCTTTTGTTCTGCGTGCGCAGATGGAAGAACAACATCTTCAAGGCCTTGTTGTTTCATCCATTGTGTTTGAGGTGTCGCTCTTGTATCTTTTCGGCTCAAGTCCGTCAAATGTTTGGCCGACTCGTCGTTTTTCAAACGCACGTTTTAGTTGGACGGCTGCGTGCATGGCGGTGTGCAGATCGGTGGTTTTAAAAGGCAACCTGGGAAGCAGATGTTGTGGAATGAAGGTATAGCAACTTAAAACGTTTTAAGCTGGACGAATGTGATGGACTGAAAGCGTAGGACTCGTTCCCTGAAAGCGACTTTTTTGCGCCACCACAATTACCCAAAAGCTCGGATCCTTTGCAGGGACAGCAGTAATTGAACGATTCTATTAAGGTATCACTTCCTCCTGATTCTAATCGGCCGACAACCGGGCTTTTCATCGGATGCGCCAAAATTTAAGCGTGGTCTCGTTGGAAGGATGACTGATTGGCTGACTAAATCTTCCTCATACACGCTACCTTACTTCTCTCATCAGCCATCCGAGTTTACTAAGTTTGATCGTCAGTGGACAGTATCTTTATGGTGCTTCATTACTTGTTTCGCATGCGATAAGACGCTACGTTGCTGAGAATAGGATAGCGCACTTTTTTAGTTATGCATCTGTTGCGACCAGGGGACCGTTCGAACAGCTTGCTTTGAAGCGCTGGACTGCGTTTCGTGGCTTAGCATTGCTTTTTTTGTACTCGGACAAACACGACCGGCTTCACCGAGCTTTTCGATCTTTTCTCACGCTTACAGCAGGCAATTCTTGGTGAAAAATAGCTGTGGCATCTCCTAGCGGAGAGTCGTTCCTACCAGTGTGCAAGCCATATAGTTATTCCCGAGAGCAGCCTACAAGGGCACAGAAAACTCGATCGGTGCTTCTAAGGCTCGGACTCGGCCTCCGTACCCGCACGTCTCCCGAAACTTAGCTCGCTTTTTACTTTAGGACTCAGCTCAGTATTGGCAGTAGGCCTGAGCTGCGCTCATCTTACCCCACTACCTGAGTGCAATTGGGTAGAGCAGGCTTCAGTGTGAACCGGGTCTGGTCAGTGTCTTTTTGGCTTTAGCTGGTGTCCGTTTGGACCTAAGGAGCGACCCTGAAACCGGCATGACCCTTCTTCCATGAAAATTGTTTCGTTTAACACGTTGATGATGTCGGAAGCGATGGAATCGACTGCGTTTAGTCGCTTATTATCGAGCGTGAACAATTAGACACTAATTGGGTAAAACTTATAGGAAGGATCATAACAAAAGCAAACTGATTGTGCCTTAGACCTAGACCGGAACCAAGTCTGTTAGGCTCTGAGCATTTCGACAGAACTAGTAGAGTTCCAAACAGACCATGACCAGGCTGGTTTGATTCTGTTTGAAGATTTCCTATAACTGTTCGTAACTCTGGTTCTGTCCTCGAAGGATAAAGCGAAGTCCCTGCCTACGGACATTTGCATCTTCGTCCGGTGACGCTTATCGCTGACTGCGAGGCTTAAGGATGTGTCCCTTGGCCAGTGTCCCCTAGTCGCTGCATTCGCCGCGCTTTTTGCTGCGCGTACGCGCGGGCTCGCAAGGAGTCGCCACAATGTTTGAACTGCATAATTGCACAATTATTTCTTTCGAAAAGCGCAAAAAACTACCTGCCTCCTTTCTTTAAATTCACCCTATCGGCTTTTTCGTTATTGTCATGCTTACCTATCGGCACGAACTTCATGCTCGTGTCACAGTAGCATAATTAAAATTTTTACGACAGTCTTTTGGCGACACGGCCAAGTCCTCTGTGATGCATGGACCCGGAACGCAATGCCACGCATGATCCCGGACCGGGTTGGCATGCCCTGTCCTAGGCTGCATTGGCACGCGTTATGGACCGCACTAGCATGAATGGCGGAGCCGCCTTGCAGTGCGAGGTCTGTGCCGCATTGGCACGCCCAGTACGGAGAATCACGAACCCGAATTCACGACTATATTCCCAACGCATGTCGCCATTGACCTTAGTGAAAAGCACGCCGCGATCTTGATGGGAGAGGCATAAGTCTAAGGCTAGAAGCACGAGCGTTGCAGATGATTGGAGAAGAGCAGGATGTGCACGTGATGACCGTGGCATGTACAGCGTGATTTCCTTGAACCTCTTGGGAAATCGGTTTCCGAGTAGAGCCTAAGTTTCCCTGTCCACCTTCCTGCTCTAAGCTAGAATCTTCCTTCATGCATAATTTCTGACGATGAATCACAGTTGAGTAGGCTAACATCTAACGCAATAGCGCGTTGATTAGCGAAAATTTGCCACCAGCGAATGTAACTTTTCGCCACGAAAAATGGAGCTAAAATATAGGTTCGCAAGGAAGTCACTGACCTCTTAGCGCGACCCGCATTGCGCCTGCTCGCCTGCTGTGCGCTAACGCAAATATGATTCCATCCAAAAACTAAGCTGTCCTCATTACGCAACCTGCAGATGAGGCACTGCTCCACAGCTCAAAAGTCTGTGCGCACGCGGCGGCTGCTTGTTCCCTGACCGTTTTGCTTGAATATCCTCGACCGTTGGGCTGACCTGCGGACGCGTGCACGTTTGCTGACATTTGGACGCGCTGCAAAAGTTCATTTGCGCTATAATGAATCACAGTTTTTCCTGAGTACCAGGGCAAGGGCCACGACCTAGGCTGTCAGGTTCACAGGACCAGGACCTTAAGAAGAGAGAGGTTCCGCAAAGTGAAGTGTGCCGAAGCGTGGCGTCTGCTTTCTTAAATTATAATTGTATGTGGTCGGTGCTTGCGCTGCCATCGACGAGCGGTCGGGCCAGTGCTGTGTGCAGCATGCGTTTCTCAATGCGTTAGCAATTTTGCGTGGAAACAAAGCGTGCCGACCGAGTCATTGCTTGCCATGGCCAGTTTTTTTCGTCACTGAGTTGATATCTTTTGCTTAATTTTGACTCCATTGACGTTATTTTTACCGAAATATTTATGGCACGTGCCCGTCACTCGTTTCCGAAGCCTAACTTGCAGTGAAAATTCGCGTGCCAAAAGCAGCAAAACTCCTCTTTGCGCAGAACGGTTTCTCTCGCTTCAGTTCGAGCTTCCATGAAGAGCGAAAAGAGTGTTTTAATGCTGTGGAAGGTAGCGAAGACGTTAAAAAATAACTTGTTCGAGTCTCGTGTTCTCTCTTTTGTGCGATGTTGGATGCGTATCGCATCTGTGATATATTCTGTGAGATATCGCGTTATGCGCCCTCTCGGAAAGTCCGTCGCGGCGCAGTACTTAATCCGGACCCCTCGGATGCGGAGCACCAAAAATTACCTAAATTTCGCGGCGATCAGAACATTTTTAAAGTGCATCCGCAGGTAGGTTCGATGGCTCTTGAGAACGTGAAGATTCTTGAGGCAAATGGGCTCGCCGTGGGCGAAAGCAAATTTCTTCTTTTGGCTTTTAGCAACAGCCCATTTTGCTTAGTAACTAAAGTCACATAATTACCGGCGCAGCGGTTCATGACGTTTGCCCATGTCTCCCTATCTCTCTCGTGATGATCGCACATTTTGTTGAGACTCGCTTGCCCCAGTTTACCGAATCAGACAGAGCTCATATTAACAAGGATTAATTTTAAATCCAAAACGTTCCGCTTTGGATGGGTGTCCCACTAAAGTGGCCGTTTCGGCGTGCTTTTTATTAGAGTTAGACGCGACACCCCCCGTACCGTACTCCGTACCGTAGAATACGGTACGGCCCGTAGTACGGTACGGCCGTCTAACTCTACTTTTTATGTCCTTCCAGCTTCAAGTTATGCCAGCTGACCGCCGACCACGCACGTGGAGGTGTCTTCCTCTCCAAGGAACAAAGCTCACCGAGTGGCTGCGGTGCCCACGGCTGGTCGCCGACGCGGCAGCGGAAACAACGGGAAAATGGTGACCTTTCCTGCAAAAATGCAAAGCGTAGCCTTGAAAATATCTCGTCACGAGAAATGCGGCCAGCGAAATCCAGCGTGAAACATCCTGGATTTTATTTGTTCTCGTGCAAAACCACGGCTTGACCGATTGCGCGTGGACATCTTGCCCGAGTGACATCTTTTGGCGAGAGTCGCGTCGAGCCTGTCTAGCGGTGCGGTTGTTCCGTGTCCGGCTTATCATTGCTACTCAGTGAACAACTCGCCCTTGGTCATTATCGTCCTTTTCGAGTATAGAAGGCTCAATGAGCATCGTATTAGCGCGATTAAGCCACCGGGCGTTGACAAGAAGTACATGCCTTAACGGAGAGCGTCGGGCCTTAACCGCCACAAAAACCGGTTAAACATAACCGTCAAAAAAATGTAACGCGGTCTAAAATTCGAGAAGAGTGGAAAACTGCTATGTCTCTAACCAAGCGAAGTCTTAGCAGTAGAGATGCCGAGGGGCACCTCCCTTCCCCCAAGCCGATTGCGTTCCGATCTGATCCCTTCGTGCCGAGTTTACGAGCCGACCTTACCCCCCTCCGAGTCAAGTTGTCGAGCCGACCTTGGCTCGGCGCCGTTTTTAGGCGGTAGGCTGTCTGGTTAGACGAGTTGTGTCCCTGTTTGGTCGAGTTGCGCACTCTCTGCGCGTGATTTACAGCAGGTGCGAAAGTTTCCCAAATTGCCGCTTTATCGAAGTTGCCTGCCGGGGACAGTCTCCTTCTCGCAGGAGTTAAGCAGTCATGTGCGGTAAAAACGAGAGTGGCGTGTGTGACAGATGGGTAAGTCGGTGACTTTTAGCCAATACAGCGTGCCGACGGTCCGGAAATCGTTGCGGATGCGACAAAAAAAAAATGGTGGCGCTAAATAATGGATGCGCAAATTCCATTCGAATGCTGGCTATCGAGCCGAAACTTCTGAATCACACTCGACTTTGCTATGTGATCCATCTTTTGTGACCCCTCGAACTCATTATTGACCTCGCGGGAGTTCCTGACACTGTCGCATGGCAGCGCGCTTATCGCTGTTGACGGCTGACGCAAGAAACGCGGTCCTTGTTTGCAACTCCTGTGAGCCACATTATTTTCATAGGCTTGTGGCTTTTCACTCATAGGGCTTTGATCCGCTAGGCGGCCGATCAAAGCGCATTCCTCGGCCGTTGTCTCGGGCTTTTTCAGTCTGGGATATTCAGAGTGAGGCGTTTTCCTCGAAGAAAACCCGTGCCGAGCGGAGGTCAATGGGAAATGGCGAGAACCTCAATCCTCAATCCTTCAATGACTATCTCGCGCAACAGTCATTTCGCAAGTTTTATACTCAAGTACGCCTTTACGGCGAGTGTGGGTTCAATTCTGGTGCGACAATGTGACCTTCTAATGCGTATGCAGTAACCCCTCTTCTCGCGAGACGCTAACACATGCGACGCGCTTGCTGTATTCTTCCAAAAACACCCGTTTGTCGACGCGACCGAGTGCGCGACAATTGTCCCTCGGTGACGACCAGTATGCACCATTCCAGCGAGAGAGTGAAAAGGATCACGTGAATCCGACACTGTTTTCACACCGTGAGCCCGCTGCAGGACGAGTGGTCGCTCATAGCTTAGAGCCGCCCCGCAAAAGAGTGGTGAGGACGAAGAGGACTAGTGCATTGTGGCGTCGATCGAGGGCTCTTGTTTGACTGGATAAGGGCCGTCAGCTGACGGCGGCAAACCGCGCAATGCGATGGATGAATGCGGCAAGGTGGCCGCGGGATCGGCAAGTGGCAAAACACGGCTGCGAATAAGTACCCCGCGCGCTCACGGACATTATCGTCGGGTCATCTTCGGTCGACCCATTTGCGCATTGTGCATAATTTCGCCCGCTCAGTTTCACCAGCTTCCTGGGGTTAGTCGTTTGTTGCATGCTCATTTTTTCTATGCGTCACGGGCAAGCGGTTGTTTCCTGAAGCGTGCTTACCGTAAACGGCCAATACCATCTCCAAGCGGAGCGCTGCAGTGGCCTCTGACAGCTGCCCTCTTAAGCAAAGCCCGGCGGGCGAGACGGCGGCCTGTGTTCGCGTGTGGTCGCTTTAACTGAGCCTCCCCAAAAGCCGCCGTCGCGTGGCTGGTCTACAGCACGGAACCTATTGGCTCTGTTCTCCCGCACGCGCACTCGATAGATTTCGCTGCAGTGGGTGCGAGAGTCTCAAAGAGGGTGCACCGTCAATGAAAATCCTTAGTTCTTCCTTAATGCGCGTAATTTAAGTGACTTAAAATTTAAAAGGATAAAGCCTAGCTGTGCTACAGTGTTTCTGTCAGAATGCGGAGAAAACCAACGTTTTTAACCGACTATATTCGGCATGCCATGTTTCGCTCGTGTTGCATACTATCAGTGTTTACGAGACATCTGTCCAGGCTTATGCTGCTTGTACCCAACGGCATCAGACGTTTTGCGGTTGCGCTCACGGTTCTTGACCGCTTATTGACCCCGGAAATTAGACCCAACTGCCCGCATTCGAGCGACCCCAAGGGCGTTATATTTCCGGTCTTAGTTAAAACAAGCTCGCCGAGCTAGGTTATCCACAACCTGCCACGACTCCGAGCTTCTTTTTGCGGCGCTCTTTGCGCCTAACGGGCTCGCAGCGTTTGCATCCTTAAACGAACGATGCTCAGCATCGCCTAACCACTTTTGTCGCCGTATTTTTGTCGCCTTGCGCTGCTAAGTACCGTCGTCATAGCCGGTTTGTTTGCGCATGACGATGAGTCCGCTTGTGAATGCTGTTACCCTTGCACACTGCGCGTACACATTGCAGAACCGACGCCACGTCCCAAACCGCCTGCCAAACATAGCAAGCGCCTTCCTAGGAGGGTCTAAATGTCGAATATTTGGTGGTAAATCAGTACCAGTCATGGCAGTTTGTACAAAAAACGTCATACTTTTTGCAGGAAAAACCGCTGGCTTTTCTTTCGGAAATCCGCATATTTGGATGCTTTTGAGGTCTCGCATTCCGGCTTCTCACCGCCTTGCCGGAAGTTGTGACGCCTGGCCGACGACACCTAAGGTTCCCCAACTATCCTTTTCCGACATCGACGCTAATTAGCTAGCAGACACGTGCCCGGTGACCTCATCCGACGCGCACTTCTCGCCCGCCTTGCGCATCATGCAAATGAGGCACTCGCCCCGGGCTGAAAAAAGCAACGAACACGCGCGGCGTCGGCTCACAAGGCGTCGGATTTTCTTGCAACTAAGACCGCTTGATTTAAATTAGCGTGGTCTGAGGACCTAGCGACGCACAGTCGCATTCTCTTTGGTTTCTTCGTCATGTTCACCGTAGCTAGCCTTCACCCCTTTTTGTGAGCTGTCGGCAGCATAATTCGATGCCCTTGGGGACAATAATTGACCAAAATTTGCTTGGGTGAGCAACGTGTCTTTCCCCGGTACGGCTGTCACGTTGAAAATTTCGTACTACGTGTATGACCGTGTCTTCAACGTTTTAAACGGCTCATGAGCTTCTCCTAAAGACTCGGGTCCGCCTCATGCCTTTCCCGCTGATTTGCGAAATGCGCGCCGCAGCATTGACGCACGTAAGCTCGACTTTACCTCCTGATTGTCCCCCTCTCCCGGCGCTTGCACGGCATGTTCTAGGCGCAGCGCCTAATTCTGTGTGCATACGTACCAGGGGCGTAGCCAGATCAAAATTTTGGGGGGAGGGGACCAAAAGGGCTTTGGGGAGGGCAACCAAGGGTAAACGGCCCAACATAGGCAAAATATCCCCGTCTGGCGTCCCTGGCGGACCCCTAGCTACGCCCCTGCTACGGACATCCTCAGAGGTTCGAGAGAAGACTCTCGCACTTGGAGTTAAGCGCACCCGAGCTTTTCAACTTCTGAGAATTTTGGACAATTTCGACGCACGTGTCGCCATGCAGTTGTTAAGCACTATAAGCCTCCTACTGGAAACGGCATTCTAACCTTCCAAATCTCACTTAAGCTAGTGTTTCGAACTTGCGAGAAGAGCCCGCAGTAAATTAGCTCAACGAAAAGCTTATTTGCGTAAATTGATGATCTAAAACGGGTGATGCTTAAGTTATCCGGTTCGCCTTGAGGTTTGGAGATATGATTTCTGCAAAGTTCCAACAACAATATTCCAACACATCCAGTGTAACTCATGTATATTTTTTAGTTTTGGTTCGTCATCTCAGCACGAGTAAGTGCCGGAGTATTTGTGCGTCAACGTGGTTTCCTCATGTGTGTGCTTACCATTCCATGAGGTTCCCGTGTGACTTTAACGCTTTCGGCAAGCGTGCATTGTTTCACCCTAAAGTCAGCCCTTTGCACACTGCAGTGGCTTTGGCGGTAGGCCCACCGCCATTCAAATGTCCCGCCGCGTAGACGAACGCGGAAGACTCCGTCGGTGCGAGAGTGACCACGTGAATCACGCAAGGCACTCACGGCAAGAGCCCGCTGCAAGTGGTCATTGACCGGTTAGCGTGCACCGCAGGAGGAGCGGGGAGGAGAAATCGAAAGAAAGCCCGTGTTGCGTCGCGCCCGCGGCTTGGGCGATGGAGGCCATCGGCGGTCGGCGGTGAGCCAGCGGAATGGATCGGAGAACGCCAAAACATGGCCTGCGATTGATTACCTAGCGCGTCCGCGAACATTATCGTAGGGGCATTCACGGTCAGACCGCGGACGCTTTTGTTGCAGTCGAGCAATTAACGGCAATGCGAAAGTTGTTATGTAAGATTGCGCGCGCTTAGTGAGTGAAGATCGTTCGCACATTTCACTGTGCCAAGATTAGCCAAAAGTTCCGCGACGATTGCGCTAAAAACGTGTTCGAAAGCACGAAGAAACTCGGCAGTTTAGTAAGCCGAAATTTGCGCACGCGCTTGCGTAACAACGACGATGGCCGATGATGGCAAGGGATGTCAGCTTAAGCGCCCACAGTGCCGATCGGCTGAACTTTCACGAATAAGGACGCTAATAACAGGGAAAAGTTTTATAATACGTGCTTGTGCACGTTTCACTAGAGTTTAGTGCCACCGTGCTTAGCCTTGACGCGTACCTACAGTAAGCGTGCATGAGCCGCCTCCAGCTGGGAGGTGCAGAGTGCTAATGGCTCTCTTAAGTAAACCCCGACGGAGAGGCGGCGGTGTGTGTTCGCGGGTGGTCGCTTTTATGCTGCGCTCCCGCCAGCCGCCGCGTGGCCGACCCACCGCAGAGGACTCAGCGACTTTGTTCTCTCGCTGGCGCGCTAGCGTGAACTGAGTGCACAGGGTTTGAGAGTGATACTATGCGTGCGCTGTAGTCGAAATCTGTTGCTCAGTCTTTAATGGTAAACATTACGTTAGCAATGCCTTGCCGTAGCCCGACGGCTTTTATGCTACCCTCCTTACGCCTATAAAGGCGCGCACCGTTGCGCCTGAAGTAGATACGATTAATGGTGCCTAACGCTCTTGCCCTCGTGTTTTCGTCGCATTTTTTTCGCTGACAGGCGGCGGCCATCGTAGCCGGCTTTTTTGCGGACGCGGGCAACAACCCGCTTACGAAATTCTGCTACCCTCCAGTCAACATATTTTGCCGCTTCAGAGCTTCGATTATCGGCATAAGCGTGCCTAATAGACTGACAAGGATCACATTGTGATTCAACCCGCTGGGTCATGTTGACGCCTGCCCGCTTAAAGAATGTTGTCTGTCTATGACAATCTGAGACGTGCAAAAAAGCTCCTGGTTTGGTCGCGCAGCGCAAAATAACTCGCTCATGATCCAATTCTTCGTCCACACTTGAATGCTGAGGATCCACAAAGTGGTCAAGACTGGGCGGGTCCCGATCTTCACAGTCCCAGAGTCCCGCTCTTCATAAGATGTTCATCCACAAAGCCCCCGTTTGCAGAAATGTTTTGGTCCGTTGTTCAAGGTAAGAGATAATGCATCATCCTGGGCAAAAGTGTTTCATCTTACCGAGAAGCAAGGTCGGTCGTAAACGCTATTTACCCTTCGTAATTGCCTTCTACGCCCTTCAATACCCTCGTGCTGATCTTTCACTGGTTGTTCGCTGCTGTGCGTTTTCTTTTTTCTAAGTAACCGCAACAAAGTTTGCTTGAAATGCGTTTAAATTCCAGCCGCGGAGGGCATGAAGAAGCGACTCAACGACCGAGAGGGATGCGGCCGAAAAGGCGTCACGTGAAGTGCTCCTCCTTCCAGCGGACCACTGGGACCTCGGTCGGGAGGACGGCAGCGCTGCGCTGCGTGTAAAACGGCGTGTCGAAACGTCGCGGCGCTCCAAAACTCTCGCGGTGGGCGGACGGTTGTAGCCCAGCGGTGGAGTATAAATGGGCTTTGCGACGATGGTCGCTTGTCAGTTTGCAGCCACGGCACCGTCCGCTGATCTCCGAGACCCGGGCCATCACACATGCGGCTTCTACTAAGTTACGTCGGTTTCATCAGCCCTCCTTTGCGCCTTATGTTGTTGCCGCGCATGGGGAAGTAGGCGCTTTCTAATGTGGCGCGCTCAGAGTTTTAGACGGGAACCAAAAATTTTCACTACGATATGCTGGTACCACTTATTTATACCTTGCTATTACGATTTATGCACTTTGCAGTCATCGCGCGCCAATGCACGCGTCCGTACCGTGATTCAAAGTCATTCTTTTTGCAAAGTCTCGCAGAGAGACTACACTCGTGTTATTTTTAAGACCTTATCCGCCAGCGCGCAGCTTGAATCGCGCTCCGCATACCGCCGTTTGCGCAAGTAGCCACGTGCGTAAAAAATCTACCCTCTTGCAGACGTTTTGCGGCGTCCAGATGCTTTGATATCCGCTTTCTTGCGCCTTTTAATAGCGCAGCGTTGGTTCGGTTTCCAATAGACTTATAGCAGTGAGGCGGCAACAAGCGAAATTTTCTCAGTTAGACCGATAAAATCAACCTTTTGAGCGCTCTGAAAGCATTGTCTGTCGCTGCATCTCTAGTACTTAGGTATTCCGGTTTAAAATATGAAGTATTTCCGTTCCGAAATCCCGTGTCCCAAAGTCCGACTAGACGTGGCCTTCTCAAATTCCGCAAAATCAGACTTAGGTAATTCCGAGACACCATGGTTTAATTGTTAGCTGAAGATTCGAGAGTGTGTCATTATGATGTGACTCACTCGGTCACTTTCAAAGTTGGCTTTGCCGTCCAACGACGGCCTCGCGAATTTGTTGGGTCCGCTCCTTTCCTTCCAATCGGAATCGCGGCGGAAGGCAGATCTCCTGCATGAAAGTGATTCACTTCGCCGCTCCCGGTTGCGGCGCTCCGAATTTTGTAGTCAGTCGTCGGCAGCCGCCATGGCTGCTCGCGCCGGTTGCGTCCCCCAAGCGGCTCAGCTGGAGGGATCACTGGGAGCTGACCGCCGGCGTCCTTCGGTGAGACGCTCTCGCGCTACTCACCGCAGTCGGTAAACAATGTTTTTGCAAAAAATGGCAAAACGATCGGCAACATCCTTGTCGCTGTTCACTTTTCTTCGCAACGTCGTTTTTTGTCCTTGTTGGTTGCATCGATTGGAATGCTAGCGCTGTGTAGCATTCCAACCGGCTTTACAAAATTGCAAAATTGGTTTGAATCGTCGGCGGTCTTTTCGAGGCCTTCATTTCCTCTCCTTCACGTCCTATGCTTGCGGTTATTGATGACCGCAGGGCGGTCAGTGCGGAATCACGTCCATCCATGCAATGTTCTTTGGGCCGAATATGAGCCAGAAAACTGTTGCATCTTCGTTCCCACCTCGTCGTCATTTGGCCCTGGTTCTCCACGCTTTTGCTAACAAGGGTGACCTCGACTGCGCTGCTTGCGCCGCGTTTTCTAACAGATATCTTTGTCTACCCACCCGGCTCGTTTTGATAAGAAAGAACATGCACAACATGCCCACGCCACTGCCTTTCTTGTTTCACAGTCTAAAGAACGTGCAAGCAACAGCTTTAATGCGAACTTTCAGCATTTGGGCTAAAAGTGGGCCTCGAAAGGCTAGTGAGAACTTTTTGGTACACTGTTACCGGCGTGCACCCAACTTTAGTCAAATGTTTGTCATGAGAAGACTTCCTGGACACGGAAATGCGTAGCCATGGTCAAGTAGCCACTTGCGTAAAAATTCGCCTTTTTGCGACGTTTTGCGACAACCAGATGCTTTAACTTTCGCATTCTTGCGGCTGTAAAATTGTCCCAATAAGATTGAAAAAATCAACCTATGAGCGGCGAAACCATTGTCCGCGGCTGCTCTTCCAAACTTGTTCCGCGGATCAGCGGCTAGAATCAGTCTCCCGCTTGAGCTAAGTGATTCACTTATCCGCTCCCGGCTGCTCCGCTCCAAATTTCGTAGCTCGTCGGTCGACCACGGGTCGGCTGAGTGCGGTACCGCCATTGCTCCGCTGCGCTGCCCTCCCTTCCACACTGCCAAAGCTCCCAGCGCCGGCGGAGGAGGACTGGACATGGCCGCTGCTTCCTTCGGCGGGGCGCTCTCGCGCTTTTCACCACTGGCGGAAAGAGAAACAACGTCCATGTCACCCAGTCACCTTGTTTGAATCGTCGTTTTTGCCTTCACTTCGTTGCCCCGTCGACAGGACTTCTAGCTTACGCAATCGGTGGCATTTCCATTCGAAAACATTGCATAGGTAGTTAATTTCCAAACTCGGCTGCGCACCAGGGCTGGGCGGTCCCGGCCCGGCTCCGGTCCCGATCATCGCTGCCATAATTTGCACTCAGTCCCGGTGCCGGTCCCGGAATCCAGGGGATTCGTGTCCCGGTCCCGGTTATCGCCCCAGTCCCGGCCCAGCCCTGCTGCGCACTTTGCGATGTTCGTAGTTTTAAGGCTTTGCTTCTCTTATATCTTGCTTGTACGCATTTTCTGCAGTAAGCGACTTTCTACCTTGGCACGCATACGTGCTTCCTTGAATTTTCGGTTAATCACGCAGAAAACAAGCATTTTCGGCGGAAAATGTTCCGAGAAAAGCAAGGGAGAAAAGTTTTTACTTTACTCGACGACAAAAAGACCTTCATTGTTTGACGGAATGTAGAGCGGCGCGCACTCTGCGCTTCGGACCCATAGCTAGCGCAACTTAACGCAGTGCCACGTTTGCGCGATAGCAAAGCGAAGTCGCGCTATCGCACCCATTACGCTTCTTCCGCGTTAATTTTAGTGGCCCGTTACCGCAAAGCCCGCGCAACTGAGCGCGTATTTTAACGACAATGCGCCTAAGTTGTCACCTAAGCTAAAGTAGGCTGCAAGCGGAGAATGTCGCCAGCTAAAAGCTGCATCCACCGACCGTATCGGGCCCGCGAGAGGCGGCTTCCTTTGTGTGCGATCCTCTTGCTCCCGTCGTCCAGCCGGCTAAGAAACCGGCCGCTATCGCGTGCTTTTCCAAGCGTCACCACTAGACCGCTCCTTTCCACTCCTCTCTACTGTCACGCCGTCGTTCATTTTTACTTGGGCAGGAGGCGATGACAAACTAGCCTAATCTTCAGCGTCAAGACGGTGACATCGTTGCCCCGCGTGGCAAGGAAATGCCCGTGACTGAGAGCGAACTCGCCCTGCTATTTAGGGTTTAATTTTTCAAAAAAAGATTGTTTCGGTGCACGCTGGTTTTTTTTGCTATTTAAACTTCATCAAGCGGCGCACCGTACAACGTGTTCGACTGATTGCGGTCGCTACTGTCTTTCGCTGCCCGATTTGACGCGTGTTCGTCTTCATTCCCCCTTGTCTCGTCGGCGCAGTGAGGCCATTCTCGGATTGGACTAGTGGCAACAGCGCCGCTTTGGTTACGTGACGTTTCGGTTTTGAAGCCATCTCTGCCCGCAGCGTCTTTTGCGCTTTAGCATGTCGCCTTTTGAGTAGGTCGCCGTCGCCATTGATCCACTCAAAAGGAAGCGCTCTTGTTGGCGATCTTTAATCAGTTGTGCGTTTTCTCCGCCGCGCCGCGGCCACTTGGGCTCGCCGACCTCGCATCCATCCGCAGGCGGCCCACGGCGCCGCATAAAGCACAAAGGTCGCTCCCGGAATCGCGGAGCAGAGCTAAACGGGAGAGTTCGGTTTCGAAACATGTGGGTCGTGGAGGCGCCGACGCTTTACACGCAGCCGAGCCGCAGACGCGGTGATTAAGACGGCATTAGCGTGCAGCCGGGCACTACTAGGTCGGTAGATGCGTGCGAACTAAGAGTGGTGGAGTCACCGATGTTGAGATGGGACCATTCTCGAGAGAGCAGTGATCCGATTGCAAGCGCGGCAAAGGAGTTTCTAGTGTCTTTGACCAACTTTCACCTCAAAATTGAGGCAAATATTACCGTCAGAGCTAGCAAAAAAGTGGCTTATCAAGGCCAGGAAACGTCCACATCCGGTAATGTGCGCATTCGCATCCGACCTTGCCAAATAGCGTGTTGTGTACGTCCTCTTTTTCCGCTCGTTTCGGACACTGCCGCTGCAGTTCCTCATGTCCGCCGGCTGTCTAAATTGTTTACTGCGATAAAATGCGCTTAGTAGTCGCCTAACTTTGTTCTTCTAAACCGCAATTCTCACAGTCCTACTTGTTTATTCATTATTGCTTTTCATTTTTCCGGCAGAAATCGCCTTCTCAGTCGTTTGTTAAGTAGTATTGAGGCCCATACTTTAGTTGAAAATCGCAGCGACTCTACGAAGCTAAACAAGTACCTTGATCGATTAGCTCGATTTCTTTGCTAATGAAACAATTTTGTTTCCATGATTAACCAATGTCAGCGGCATCGTTATTCGTGTTCGCGGTTATGTTTTCACCCTACCTACGTACATGCAATCTACTGACAAGTGATCAATACGCTCATTTCAGGTACCTCGTACGTTGGGCTCCAGCAGTGGTGGCTTCTACACTGTTCGATCGACGTCGTTTACGTGGGTTAAACATTTTGGTTTATTTACTAGTTGCGCGCAGTGCTGCCGCATTAAGCGCATTCTGCCAGCTAGGTGGAAGTGACTGATGGATATTTCTTCTTAATTCCCGCTTGAATGAGCAGTTAGAATTATCCGTAAGACTTTTTATAGCATCCGCTTTTTGCTCGGCTTTTTTGCTGAACTTTAGTCTTTATCATCATTGATCATTACTCGTGTTACTCGGCTAGCAGCGTCAGCTTGCTGAATATTATGGTCTCATAGGGTCTCATAGAGCGAGAAGTGGCGCTTGCGCTCGTTTCGTCTTCCTTCAGCGTGGCGATCAAGCGTGACTCTTCCTAGACCCCTACCTGAAACGTTCACTAAACCCGATCGATTCGCTAGCGCTAATCGCGATCCAAAATCCGCATCGGCCCTGGATTTTTGCTCGAAGGAACTTCCTAAAACGACGGGCATGAATGCATTGTGTCTCGTGCTGAGCGTTCAGACCGGTGTGAGGAGCACGTGTGGAATGTGACTGCCTGGTGACAAATTTTTAAGTAAGCCCGTAGAACGTGGCCGAAATAGTGCTTTGTTTCTACCCACTTCGCTCATCTTTTGAACACAGCGCTATCTAAGTGACGCCGTACGCACATGTCCCCGCACGCTGTCTTTGTCCTTTTCCACTGCGTCGGCCGGTGGGGTGCAAGTTGACGACGTCAGGGGTTGCTCTATCAGCTGGTGAGAGAGGCTCGTTCACGCGCGACTTAACGGTACCGACTGTCAACAACGAGTTTTCGGCTTCTCGTCAAAAACATGTTTGCGGCTTTGGCCCGGGTCTGCCAGCCCAAGCGCGTGCTGCTTGCGCTCGGTATTCGGGGCTGTTTACTGCCCTAAGCCCTTGCTCGGTCCGTTGAATTTTGGTCACTGGTTCGGTCATAAAATTGTAGCTTGAGTAACTTGCAAAGGGGGTCACAACGTATGCGGGTGGGGGGGGCAATTCTTTATGACCCCTTCACTACGTTAGGACGCCAGTGCCTGCATTCATGGCACCGAAAAAACTTTCAAACATATAACGACGGAAAGCGGAAGTTCCCGTCAATCTGGCAAAGATTGTGATGGCAGTGAAAACAGTCGAACGTTTTTGAATATTGCACCATTGTTGCAAACGTCGGCGTTTCCACTGCAAACATTGATACGGCGCGCACACGTTGCAAGTGCTCCATCGCATATGGCAGCATGGCAAATGTGTCCCGCACATTGTCATCATACGTGCATATCACTTTTTGCATACGAGAAGTCGGATGAAAACTAAACGGACGTGGCGTTCACTTGCCTGAGCTCGAGAGGGAAAGCTGAGAGTTGGACGCCCATAGCCCTTATGAGGTCCGAACTGTGAGGCATTTTTCCAAAGTTGGGCGATATCGGAACTTATCTTCTCATAATCCCGGGTTGATTGACTAGGCGCGCAGGTTTGTCCACCTTTAGGCGAGCTGGTCTGTGAACGCTCGAGCCGCGCAATCATTCGTGAATCGCGAGGCAGCCGGACCGCATTTTGAGCAAGTTATCGACTAGTTTTTTTTGTGTGCAAAGGCTCTGAGAAGTCTAACCTTAAAAGCTGCAAATAAGCTGCGCAAGTGGGCGGAAAGCGCGCAATTGCCACTTCCACCCACATTAAGGTTCGGCTCTAGTGGGCTAGATTTGAGGCTGAAGTTTTAAAACATTAAAGCCATAATTTTGGTGGAATCGCCTGTGGCGGTCTAAATTCCGTTGCGTCATAATTTCTGCCATTTGAGTAGGTGAACGATGGTAAACATCTAAGCCATGATCACTTCGATTAACGAAAGTTTGTCCCCAATGAAAGTCTTTTCGCCACGAAAACCTGAGCCAAAAGTGTTCTCGCAACGAGATCATTGACCTTTTAGCGTGGCGCGCTTGTCACCTGCTCGCCTGCTGTGCACTCATTCATCTATGCAAATCCGATTCCATCCACAAAATAACTTGTCCTCGTTGCGCAGCGTGCAGATGACGCACTGTTCCAGGGTTGAAAAGCCTATACGCGAGCGGCGGCGGCTTAATTCCTGACCGCTTAGCTCGAATATTTTTGTTGTAATCCGTTGCGCTGACCTGCGGATGCGTGTTCATTACGCTGCCATGTGGACGCGCTGCTAAAGTTCATTGGCGCCATAGTTAGGCTATTGCCAGGACTAGTGCCAGGACCTAGGCTATACTGAGACGACCGTACCGTATTCCGTTCCGTAACGTAGTGCGTACCGTATTCTACGGTACGGGGTACGGTACGGCGCATGTCCAGTACGGGATGCCTGTCGTACCGTACCGTACTGGCTTAGTACGGAGTACGGTAGGGCATCGTTCTCCGGCTAAAAATGCACTAGTAGGGGCCGTGGTACGGCTTTAAAATGCGCCGTACCGCATTCCGTACCGTAACGTAGTGCGTACCGTATTCTACGGTTCGTGGTACGGTACGGCGCATGTCCAGTACGGAATGCCTGCCGTACCGTACCGTACTGGCTTAGTACGGAGTACGGTACGGCATCGTTCTCCGGCTAAATATGCACTAGTAGGGGCCGTGGTGCGGCTTTAAAATGCGCCGTACCGTACTCTACGGTACGGAATACGGTACGGGGTGGTCAGTACGGTACCGAGTGCGGTACGGAGGGTGTTAGTACGGTACACGGAGGACGGTACGGGGGAGGGGGGCCGCGTCTAAGTGTAACCTAGGCCTCAGGATACAGGACCGGGACCTGATCAGTAGGATTGCACCATTAGTCTCACACGGTTGCTGTCGAAAACTAAGCATGCGACAGAGGACGTTGACAAGCCAAACTCTTTCTAGCTGATGTGACTGTGACTGCACTTCCTGAAATCGGATAAAGTAGTATCGGGAATCGGCGCTTTTCTCGCGGCATGCATTTGCTGGTAGTTTGAGGGGACGGAGCAACCGTAAGGGGAAAGAGTTCCCACAAAATGGGTGATGAAGTGTGGCGTCGGCTCTCTCAAACGCTGGCTGTGTGTGGTCGGTGCACCGCTATCTTGCGCCAACCACCGACGAGCAGTTGGCCCAGTGCTGCGTGCAGCATGCGATTCTTGCCTTGCGTGCATAAATGAGCGTGCAGACTAAGAAAATGCAAACATTTTTTTGCTACGGCAAACTGTGCACTTTCTTAAGCCTAATTTGCAGAGCAACTCGCTTGCGCAAAGCAGCAACTCTCCCCTTTGCGCAGAACGGCCTCTTTCACTTCGGTTTCAGCTCCCTATTAAGCGCGGAAAGAGTGTAATGATGCTAGGGAAGGTAGCAGAGATTTAAATAAAAATGCTTGTTAAAGCGCTGTGTTCTCTCCTTTGTGCGCGCTGCGTGCAGAAGATATCGCGCAATCCGTCCCCGCTGGCCGTCCGTCGCGGCGGAATAAGACGCTGACGCCTCTAATGCGGCGACCTCCCAAAAATTGCCTAACCCTTACGGCGATTTGATCCTTTTGAAGGATGCAACGTAGATAGGTTCGATGGCTTTTGAAAACGTGGAAACGCAGAGGGGCAAATGGGCTGACCATGGGCGCAAGAAAATTTCTTCTGATGGCGCCTCGCGACAGCCCGTTTTGCCTAATGCCCGAGTCACGAGATTACCGACGCAGCCCTCCGTGATGTTTGCGCGAGGGGGCCCATGTCTCCCGTGTCGTTGGACTAGGCGAAGCGGCTCTTTGTTGTATTTGGACAATCATTATTCGTGTGTGTCGCAGTGATCCGCGCTTGCTGAAGCTGGAGCACCGCCAGCTGACCGGCTATGCAGAAAGACACGTGAACGTGCCTTTCTCCCCAAGAGGCAAAGGTCACTGAGCGGCTGCGGTGCCAATGGCTAGAGCGCGCCGGCTTCACAGCGGAAGCGGCGGGAAAACGTCGACCTTTGTGCAAAGCCGCAAAGGGCATCCTTGAAAATGTCTCGATATGAGACCGCTTCCAGCATGAAACATCCTCTTTGAAATTCCCTTTGTCCTCATGCAAAAACACGGCTTGATGAAGTTCTGTCCAGTTACTATACCGTGTACTTCTTGTACTACTTTGTGGACTGCCGGACCCTTGTGTAAGTTACACCTCTCCTTAGTTGTGGAGGCGACATTACGTGGGAGTGCTATGTCTGGCTTCCGGTGGCCGGGGGAGGGGGAAATCCGGCTGCTTATACGAAAGTGGCATCTCATCTAGAGAAATGGTATTTCACCTTCGCTTCCAGCAGCCTCACTGCATGGAAACGTAACGAGTTAATGAGCTTTTTAACTTCTTTTTCAACGATCGCATCACTTTGAAAGAGCGGCTTCGATTGCCTAGTTTCCGTGTGAGATCTCTAACCCATCCCATCAACAGCCACGTAGTCGTGGATGGCTTTCATACTCATTTTTTTCATACTCTCTTATGGTTGCGACATGCGCTAATGCGCGTGGGCATCTTGCCCGACTGACATCTCTCGGCGAGAGTCGCGCCGAGCGCTGCGCAGCGGTGTGTTCGTTCCTTGTCCGGCGTAGCATCACTGCTCAGCGAACAGCTCGCATTGCTCATTAAAAAAACCTCCCTTTTTTGGTTCGATGGCTCTTAAAAACATGAAAACGCCGAGGGGCAAATGGGCTCGCCGTGGGAGAAAAAACTCTTTTTCTTGTGGCGTCTAGCGGCAGCTCATTTTGCCTAGCGCTTGAGTCGCGAGATTACCTCGTGAGCGCAGCCCTCCGTGGTGTTTGCCCGATCGGAGCCTATGTCTCCCTCTCTCCCTCGTGATGATCGCATATTTTGTTGAGGCTCGCTTGGGTCAGTTAGGCATTGAATCTGACAGAGCTCATAATGACAAGGAATACTTTTAAAGCAGAACTTTGCGCATTGGACGGGTGTCCCGCTAAAGCGGCAATTGCGGCGTGATTTTTATGTCTGTCCGCTTGTGGTTCGCGAGGAGACGTCACTAATTCGAACTTGCATAATTAGGGCTTCGACCGGTGCATAATTATTGCAGGTGCTTCTTTTTTTGCTGCTAACCGCACGTCTCCCATTGAATCCATCATGTCCACTCTTGATGCGCTCTTCGGATATCGAGCTGTGGCACTTCCAAATGCGGCTCAGACAAGCCCTTTGTGATAGGAGTAGTCAAAGCGGCTGTTTGTTGTATTCGGACAATTGTTGATCGTCTATGTCGGACTGACCCGCGCTCGCTGAAGCTGGAGCTCGCCAGCTGACCGGCGACCACTCACGTGGAGGTGCCTCTCTCCAAGGGACAAAGCTCACTGAGCTGCTGGCTTCGAGCGCCGGCGCGTCAGCTTCACAGCGGAAGCATCGGGAAAACGTTGATATTTTCCTAAGCAACCCTGTGCGGGGGCCCTGGGGCCGGCCCCGGCCCCCTGGAGGCAAGGGCCGGAAGTCGAGGGCAGTGGGGCACCGGGGCCGGGGCCTGAGGTCGGGAGCCGGGGCTGGCCCCCGGAGTTGCCGATTTGCCCAAATTTGGCTTATTTTAGGCATATAAAGCGTCGATTTCAGTGGATTTTGTTCTGATTATTGAGTACACATGGCTAGAACATGTAAATAACAAGTAGACATTGACAATACACCAGAGTAAAACGGTTGGTTTTGTCATCCCACTGCGCTTTTCGCGGCAACTGGCCGCTGTCGAGCGCAGGAGTGGCTGCCGGGACAATCTCTCTCTTGCAGGCACTTTGCAGTGATGAGAGGCAAGCTCAGCGCGACGTGTATGACAGCAGCCAACAGCGCATGGCGGGGCTCGATTACATTTGCGCATGCGACAAAAATTTTCGCACTAAATGGTAGCGCAAATTCGCAGTTGCGTGCTAGCAAAATGCCGAAAATCCTGGACTAATACATTATAGATGGAAACAAGCTCGAGTTTGCTTAAAAAGGTGAACGCTGCTGACGTAAACCCGACATGATTAGCCAGAATTTGCATAAGAATGTGTTTAAGACTAAGGTCGATATTCATCTCCAGCGCTTGCTTGTGTGACTCGCGTCGCACTCGTCCCGCCGACCTCATGCTGACCTCGTGACTGTTCATGGCACTGTCGCACGGCGCCGTTCTTATCGCTGTTTACGGCTGCCACCACAGTGGCTTTATTTACTCCATGGTGAAAGGGGTTACGGCCGTGCATTCCTCTAATCAGGACGTTCATTAGCTTGTAGTGTCATTCTGGAAGATTCAGTCGTGCCTGGACCTGCTTTCCGGGTACGGTGCGGCATGGATAACCGAATGTCAACAACGTATTTTTGGTTTTCTCTAAAACGTGTTTTCGGATGTTCCGTATGAATGCGTAATCGTGCGCTAGTGGCGCGCGGATGCCGGTTTGTTGCTCTAAGCCCTTCCTTCACCGATATTTCCGGTCAGTTCCTTACGAAAAATACCGTAAAGGTGTGACATGAATGTCTACTATAAGTTTACAGTAAAAGCTTCATAAACTTACTGTATTAATCACCTACTACAATTTACAATACTAGAGCCACAAAAGTGCGTTTCGCGCGACCTAGCACCGTTTTACTGTAATAGCTAATTTACTGTAACCGGCGGTGCTACTGTAACAAGCGCTTCGTGGGCCTTCTTACTGTAGCAGTCGCATTTTACTGTAGAGACTGGGATGACCCATTCCACAAACTTAGCGTAATGGACGCGTTAGCATGGCCCCATTCCTCATTTTTGGACCATGCGTCTCTTGCCGCTGCAGCGTTTCTGCCCACGTTTTCCACGTTTGTTCCTACCCAAAGCGCATTTCCGGAAGTGCAAACGGTAAACGTAACGCGGCGGCGAGCTATGACCTTTGCATCCAACGGCGCACCCGAGCCGCCGACCGAGGCGCGATTTTTGATACGGGAAGCGAAGGAAAATAGCTGCCATGCACTGTTTAGAGGTTCCGTAAAACACGTGCTGCGGGAATGCGCCGCGGCTAATTGCAGTTGGGCCGGCTGTGTGTGTGTTTGCAGCGCGCGGAGTTTGCTTTTGTTGATGAGCCTGATAGATATGTCCAACTAGGTAATTCTCCACTGATTCCTTCATGAACGCTGCTGGAGTGAATGTCGTCGTTGGCACCTTTTTTCCTTACTCGATTTTAACCGTAAGATCCTTTGCGCACATTGAAATGCCTCTTGACTTGGTGTGCGGAGAGAGTGAACACCAGTCGGAAGTGGCTGGGCACTTTGCGCTTCGTAACAAGCCTCCATGTCTCACCATTTCCCGACAAGAAGTAGGCTTGCTGCTAAGTCTTTTTTTTCCTAAGGAGCGCCACTGTATACGTCTTTTTTTGAGCTCAAGCTCAATACGAAGCTCAAAAGCTTATCCGCACTGGCGCTTAAAATGCTGTGAGCAATGTTTGCAGCGTCTATGTTTTGGGTGGCATACTGTGAAGACACATGCAAGTCTTTGGACGCCGAGAAAATGTGCAAGGCACGATAGCCTTGAAAGTGTAGGGAAGAACTGCGAAGACAGTGCATGAAAGAACCTTATCCCATGGAAGTCTCTTTGCTTCCATTGCTTCATGCGCGCAAGGCCATTCTCTTGGCCGACGGTTTGCTCGTGGCTTTTACTGAGTGCGAGTCCGCTACTGGTCACACACGTGCTTGAATTATTCCGCCGTATGATCTTAATGCTCGTGCTCCAGTAAAAGACAGGGCTGGGCAGGTCCTGGTACCGGTCCTGGTCATGGGGTACTGGGGGTCAAGGTCCTGATCCTTGCACTCAGAAAGTGTTACCTAAGCCCTGGTGGAAGATCCCGTCCTGCTATTGATTCGCTTTCTGCCACACCTCCCGGTTCTCAGATCCCCTTCCCTAGGTGTCCATGCCTCCCCTAGTAGGTCTTGTGCCACCCACTGGTGGTAGCCACCGCTGCGCATCCATGGCGGGTTCAGTGCCACCTTTCGGACACATGCAATTGTGGTTCAAAATCCGAGTACAGACTTCTTAGGGGCTTCAAAATGGGAGTCCAAGTACGAGCAGTAGTCCGAGTTAGGCGACCGGATCCCTACCTTCCATGGCGTGTGTTGGCGCACGCGCAAGTAGAAACTACACTTCCTGGGATCGTGGCGATAGTTTCCCGGGAAGTTGATCATGGGCAATACGAGGACTGGGCAATTTTGAGGATTACAGTAACGTGTTAATAGTGAGTTGTTTTACTGTAATTACCTAGGCGGCTTCAACGGGAAGCGCACCAGTAACGTGATTAAATTTCATTTAATACATTGCTTTGCCGGCCGCCTAACCTGGTGACATTGCCCTCCTCCGTTCTCGCTGAACGCGTGCTTGGAGCAATTGTTTCTCGACACTTCACGCGTGATGCTTAACCTTCCACAAACAGTGAGCAACGTTAATTCCTAAGAAGCTCACTCCCCCTCTATGTAGGCCTTCCCTCTTTGTACCATTTCCTCAGTTCGTTCTAAGAACCCATTCGTCGCGGTTCCCACGTTTACGCGCGTGGTTGCGTGCAACTGTCGTCACTTGAAAACGAACTTATTTTAGCGCCACACTGCTGATTCAGAATGAAGAACCTAAACGTCTACGCTGTCGCGACTAGCGAAGGCAGGCGCTACGAGAAATGGCTCAAAGGTAAGAGGGAAAACTAACGGAGACGAGCGAAAACCTACTTCCATGGACGCCACATTTCGCCCGGGGCTCTATGGTGTGGCATGTGCACGCTTTCTGACCGTTTATTTAGAAGCCGAGAAGGTGGCAGTCGACTCGCTCAACGCCACGACGTTCTTCGCTCTCCCAGAGCACATCGTCGGCGTCGGAAAGAATATGGAGCCGGTGAGATCTTGGCACAATTTTTGGTCCAATTACCGCCCACTTTTCAGACGACCGAAATCGACATAAGCGCGCTCAGGGCGCGCGAGCATAGCGCGCTGGTGATGTTCGACTTCCTCACGGACGACCGCATCCTCTGGATGGTCTTCGAGTCGGGCGCCATGTACGGGGTGGGCGTTCAGACCGGAAGGGTAAACTATTTTCACGGCTGCGACTCCGAAAGTTCACTTTTAGGTCGAACAAGTGACGCGACGCGGGTCGCGGCCGATCCGCGCCGCCGCATGGAGCCCGAAACTGGAGCTGCTCATCGTCGCGTCGGACGACACGCTCTTCAGGGTGTCGTATGACTGTAAGAAAGTCCTTTCGGAGCGGCCGCTGCGACCTGCAGGCTTAGGTAAATGTTTAGCTTATTTGCGGTGACATCCTTGGGGTAGATCTAACACACATCTGGGAGAAGCCTTTTTTGGAAACCGAGAAAGATGCCAACTGGGGAAGCCTAGAATTCGTGTTCCCTAAAACGCCTCCCTGAAGAAGCTCCTGGAATTCGCTGTAGGATGGCATTCATGGAAGTAATTAAAGCCCAGGAAGCACATGTCCCTGAAATCCTGGCCGTCGTTTCTTGGTGTAATCTCAAGTTCAAACTTCAGTAATTCTCGTGACTTTGCGGAAAATAGCTCAAAATACAAAAATGTTCGCGACTAGCATACCAAAAAGACGCTTGCTCAACTGGTGATCGTAGCCATTAAAGTTCCGCTTTAGACCAGCTGATGACGGTCGGACGGGACTTGTGCGAGGAGCAGTTCCAGGGCGCAGCCGGTCGACAGAAGTGCGAGAAGACCGACGTGAACAAGATCCCTATAGGCCCAGGAATCACCGGAGTCCGACGATCGTCGAGTGATCGTCTCGTGGCAAGCGGACGCGCAGCTCTTCACTGTCAGCGATGTCGAGATGCTTCCGGCGGAAGCGGAGAGGTCGGACGGCAGTGCACCGGTGCTAGTCGACGCACGACAACTGCGCGTCTGGAATCGAAAAGGCGAACTGGTGTCCCACTGTGAAGTCCTGGCCGGCATGGAACCGGTTCTTGCTATGAGGTATGCTTGCAAACGCAATTAGCGCATAATTTCAGACAAATAAGAAGACCAATTAAATAAGGCTATTTAAAAAATAAGCTGAGCACGAATAATTAAAGTCTTAAAAATAAGAAGACCAATTAAATATGGCAATTTAAAAAAATAATCTGAGCACGAATAATTAAAGTCTTTAGTTAAAAAGTTTGTTACCAACGTTATCAATTCAAGCAAAAATTACCAAGTAATTTGACTACACCTTTTCCAGACCGAGCGGGAACGTTATCGCAACGACCCGCGTGCTTGCCGGACTCCGCTCCGTCTGGTTCTTCGAGCCCAATGGGCAGTACCATGACGACTTCGAAATCGGTCCGGCGGGCGGCCTGCAAGCGGAGTCCATTTCGTGGAACGCCGACTCGTCAGTGCTCACTGTGCACTTGGCGAACGTTGTCAGCAGGGAGCACCAGTGTAAGTTAGTCCTGGAAGACGCGATAGACGTCTTCTTAAAAGGGGCATTCGCATTCGGAACCCATGAAGCCAGCAATTGAACGCCACAGCCGCAATAAGTCATTCCGCGACAGCTAAGACCTTAAACCTCCTCATTAAGCATCTGCTTTTTAAGTTTAACTTAACAGTTTTAAGGCTCTGCGAACAGTTTTAAGGAGTCAAAACAGAGAGAAGGAATACGCTGCCCTGAAACTTCATTATTCCGTTCAGGTCCGAAACTGTCCATTAGGGACGTTGCTCCATCTCTACTGAACCCTTCTAGGCATCTGAGTGCCACTAGTGGTGGTAACCTGACGCCTCTCACGTCGGCGTACAACGCCTATATAAGGATCGGCGCCCTTTCCGCATTACGGCCCGTACCCTACTGCCGTACTATCAGTACGGCAGTACGATACGGCTAGGTCAGTACGGTACGGTGCAGTTTCCAAGTATTTAATAGCGAGTACGGGCCGTGATGTAGCCGTACCGTGCTGCAATATGGCCCGCAATGTACCGTACTGCTGTACTATCGGCACTTCAAGACGCTACGGGGGAGCCAGTACGGTACGCTAGCACAGTATGGTACGGCAGTACGGTACGGCTACCGCTTGCCGATCTTTACACCTATGGCTTGTGCCCCCTTGAGCCCCATGCATGTGCCGTTCGTGGAGCTTTTGAGACACAGGGCCTCGTATTCCGCTATTGTTTGTTTTCTCGATTTCACAATGTACATTTTAGTGCAATTCTGGACCGCCGTCAACGACCGCTGGTCGCTGAAGTTGCAGCTGAACTCCACCGAGTCGATCGTATATGCCGCATGGGATCCGGATAACGCGCACCGCTTTCATCTCCTCAAAGCGAACGGCCGCTACGAGCGCATCGACCTCGAGCGGGTCCACAACTGCGCGGACACGATCGCAGTCTCTGCGTGCGGAAGTAAGCTTGTTCCCGTGCTCACCGCTTAGAAAAGTTTGTTTTCAGAAAAGCTGCGCGTAACGGACCGCATAATTGAGGCTGCCTCGCGGCCGCTGAGCCACTACGAACTGGAGTTGCCTTCCACCGTCGTGGGACTGTGCCAGTCGCCCTCGTCCCTAGCGGTCCTGATGTCCGATGGAACGTTAACGATGTGTAAGTCGGATTATGCGGCCATAAGACCACACTTTCACCTCATTCCTTCAGACATTCTCGACAGCCGCCGCTACGTCGCTACGAAGACGCTCGACCTAGCTGGCCAGCTAGGCGGTCGAGTCCTCTACGGCCTTCAGTTTCAGTGGAAGAAGGGCAACGTCCTGAGCGCCCGACGAACGTCGGACAACTTCGAGATCGTCGAAATCGACTTCGAACAAGGGAAAATGTAAAGCTGCATTTCCGATAAGTGTTCCAATTTTATGCTTTAGCGACGTAGTCTTCACGTCGTCCACGCCGCTTGCATGGCACGCATACTCCAGCAGACACGGCTGGTACATTTGCGAGTTCGAGGACGGAAAATTCGCGCAAGTAGACGGGCCTGCGAAGTCCAGTCCGCTATTGCTGGACGGCCAACAAGTGGACTTCAGGGCCGTCAGCTGCCATCAATGCCAGCTGATCGATTGGCGGGTAAGCTTCTTGCTCGTTCTCATTCCCTACGATCCACTAGAGCTTGCGTAACGATTCAGTTAGAAATAGCATAAAAACTCTAGAAAGCCAAGTAGACTAGACTTAGTGAATGTGCCATTCTGGCGGGGTACGGGGTGTCAGCACAGCACGGGTAGCACTTGCTGACTGACCTGCTGGTAGCCTTCATAGCGCTGAATGCTGTTTTAATGCGCTCGCTACGTCTTATTTTCAGGACGCCATCGTCGGTCTCAGTCGCGACCATCAGTTGATCGTCAACGGCAACGTGGTTCACTCCGCGGTCGGAAGCTACAGGATCGCTGGGACCTTCCTGCTGACCGTCACGCTCACGGGCACGCTCTTCGCTATTCCGTTGGCCAACTTGACGACGCTTCGAAGCGGGAACTTTCCGACCGACGGAGGTGTGTCGACCCTAAACTTAGATAGTCTATGCCTTTATTCAGACCGAACCGTCGAGCCAGGAGCCGCACTGGTCGCCCACGAGCCGCGGCGCGGAACCCGGGTGTGGCTACAGATGCCGCGAGGGAACCTCGAAGTGATCCAGCCACGCGCGCTGCTCGTGCAGCAGCTGAGGCGCCTCAGCGAACCCGGTAGCGGCGGTTTGCAGGACTTCAACCCTGCGGCTGACAAAGCGTCGTTCAGCGGCAGCTTCTTCGACGTCAGCCAGTCGCCGGCCCGCCGACAGTTTCCGTGCAGCAGCACCTCCCGCTTTACCTCAACGAAGTGCTCGGCTCCAACTAAGAATCGTCCGGGTACATCGGCATCGTCGCAGCCATTCACGTTCCCATCAAGATCGCGTTCGGATACGCGTACGACTCCATCGCAGAAGTCGCCGGCGCGCCGCGAGAGATCCAAGTCATCGAGTCGCCACCAGAGGTCGCCTTCCCGCCGACAGTTTCCGTGCAGTAGCACCACCCGGTTTACCTCAGCGAAGTGCTCGGCTGCGACAAGGACTCTTCCGGGTACATCGGCGCGCGAGCTCAGGGTGGGCCAGCACATCACGGAGGACCTGGAGCGGGAGCTGGACGACTTCAAGACGAAGGCGACGAAGAAGAAGGCGGGGGAGGACGTAACCAGCTGGACGGGGGTGAGTAAAGGCATTAAGCTAAACAGGAGAACGTGAACCATGAGCATGCGAGGCAGAAGCATGCAAAGCCGAAGCATGCAAGGCTGGGTCACACGAAGACATGCGAAGTAGCCAGATGTGGCATAGATCCGTGCCGTCCTTATACTGCTAGGCACGATCATCCGAAGCATTAGCGTGCTATCCAGAGCATGCGAATTATGAGCCTGCGAAGCAGAATCATACGAAGCAGAAGCCTGCAAAGTAGAGGCATGCGGTGCAGAAACTGGACCCACTGTAAGGAACTGTTCTGGATTATCCCCGTGTATCATGCGACGCATGGGCATGCAATGCAGGAGCATGCGAATCATAAGCATGTGTAGCGGAAACAAAAACATGAGAAGTAGGTACATGCGAAGCAGGACTTTACCTTTTAGATGGTCGACGCCATGCTCCTGTCCGGACGCTACGTCTTCTTCAAGAAGGGCAAGGACAAGGACGGCAAGGACGAGCCGCTGTCGCGCGAGGCAGCGGCCAAGAAGCTGAAGGAGCACTACCTCTACAAGAAGTCGCAGTAGGTTCCTCCTTGTTGCCCTTGTCCTTGCCCTTCTTGAAGAAGACGTAGCGTCCGGGTCGGAGGGGTATCTGAAACTTTCACTCGACTTGAACACCGGACATTCGAAATTATCCAAAATAGACACTGCGATCCCCCTCCGCCCCGTCCAGTCGCGCACGTTCTCTTCCCCTTCTTCTTCGTCGCCTTTCGCAAAGCTCGTGCCCCACCTCCATGCAGAAAATATTTAAGTGCATTTGACGAAAGCGAAAAATGTTTTTCTTTTGCAAAACCAAAAATCAGTCCCTTCCAGCATGTTGCGTTGCTTCCACCAAACGGTTTCCAGTATTTACCGTACGCTCCGCGCGGTATACACCCGCTTCCATAACGTGTCCCTTCCTCGCAACCGACGGAAGTGGAACATTTGCAGTTTGCTCTGTTTTGGCTCGCCTCATGCCCGTGAGTTCCTCGCTCTCAGGGATCGGTAATGTAAGAAATTGCAAAAATTCCCGGTTTATCTTTTACTGTAACTCTAGTTCGCAATCAGTTTACTGTAACGGTGGGAAGTCGCGTGCTCGCAATCAGTTTTACTGTAATGGTGTGCAGTTGCGAAAATATCTGCGAGATTTCGGTCGACTTCCCTCGTTTGCTAAGAGTTGTGAGGCACGGGAATTGCTTCTGTTGCATCCACTCCATCTCCACCAGGGATGGGCGGAATTTTTTCGACGACCGGGACCGGGACCGGGACCGGGACCAAAACCACCGGGACACCGGGACCGGGACCGGGACCGGGACCGGGACTTCACTTACTTTTCGCCTCAAATCAGGGGCGGCTAGGGGGAGGGGTCAGCCCCATGTTTACGTTTTCTTACAGCGGGGATGGGGGACTGGGTCGAACCCATGCTTACGTAAGCAACACCAGGTGAAATGGCCCGCCGCTAGGCGCCGCCCAGACAAAATTTTGACTATATTCCTAAAATTTTCGTCTAAAATTCCCTTGGTGTCGCCTGCGACGGGCTGTTTTGAACTCACTTTTGAATCAATTTTGACAACATTTATCCACTTTTTTGTCAAAATTGCGTTGATATCGCCTGTCCATATCCATTATTTACTGGATTTTGGAAAGATTTTGGACGATGTCGAGACATTTTATTCAGTAGAAGTTTTTTAAGGATGACACTGTTTTCCATTTTTCAAAGCATATTTGCGAAAATTTTGTTCAAATGCGGCCGACATGTGACCACATTTTCACGGAATTGAGCCCGCCGCAGGCGATACCACCGAAGTTTTGGCCTAAATTTTACGATTTCGACGTAAAACTTGGTCCGGGCACTGCGTGCGGCAAATGGTCAAAAAGTCGATATGGGCGGGATTTTTCTGACGACCGGGACCGGGACCGGGACCGGGACCAAAACCACCGGGACACCGGGACCGGGACCGGGACCGGGACCGGGACCTCACTTACTTTTCGCCTCAAATCAGGGGCGGCTAGGGGGAGGGGTCAGCCCCATGTTTACGTTTTCTTACAGCGGGGATGGGGGACTGGGTCGAACCCATGCTTACGTAAGCAACACCAGGTGAAATGGCCCGCCGCTAGGCGCCGCCCAGACAAAATTTTGACTATATTCCTAAAATTTTCGTCTAAAATTCCCTTGGTGTCGCCTGCGACGGGCTGTTTTGAACTCACTTTTGAATCAATTTTGACAACATTTATCCACTTTTTTGTCAAAATTGCGTTGATATCGCCTGTCCATATCCATTATTTACTGGATTTTGGAAAGATTTTGGACGATGTCGAGACATTTTATTCAGTAGAAGTTTTTTAAGGATGACACTGTTTTCCATTTTTCAAAGCATATTTGCGAAAATTTTGTTCAAATGCGGCCGACATGTGACCACATTTTCACGGAATTGAGCCCGCCGCAGGCGATACCACCGAAGTTTTGGCCTAAATTTTACGATTTCGACGTAAAACTTGGTCCGGGCACTGCGTGCGGCAAATGGTCAAAAAGTCGATATGGGCGGGATTTTTCTGACGACCGGGACCGGGACCGGGACCGGGACCAAAACCACCGGGACACCGGGACCGGGACCGGGACCGGGACCGGGACCCGCCCATCCCTGATCTCCACCCGAGCACTGATTACCTTTGTACCTTCGCTGCCTCTCTGTGACGGCTCTGTGATTCTCTTGATTGTGATAACTGTATTATTGTGACGACTTCAGCCGCCAAAGTTATTACGGACAATAAATAAGTTTGAAAAAGTACAGATGGTCCATGCATCCATGCCGGAAGAGAGCCGTGTAGAAGGATATGCGGATCAGATCCGCTCTCGGAAAGCCGAGTAAAGCCGGGCTGGCCAAGTAGGTAGTTCGTCGATGAGTACTGAAATGCTAGCACTCACACAGTGATTACCCATTACAACGAGCGTACGTGCTGCATTCACTAAGCTTTACGGTAATGACGGATGGGTGACATTACGCGGTACTGTAACTGCCTTGGAACAGATACTGTAAAAACGACGTTAAGATTTACTGTAATGGAATAAGCCTCTCACCCCAACTAGGCCTGTATTACAGTACTTCACTAGCGGTTATGCCTAGCAACCTCCACTATCTTTACTGTAACTTATCCGTTGATACTGTACATACTGCATATGAATGTCACGTTGTATGACGCAAAACACGAATTAGGTACTTTCACTTAGGGTTTAGTGTGCCCGTTTCCGGATCAAGAGCATTTGTTTTAACCACCGCATATCGGATGGTTCTGCTTGCTTATTACCGCTCGTTACGCATGACTGCACGCATGCATGCTTACAGCATGGCAGGCTTCACTCGTTTTCCTAAAAATCTAATTATCTCCTGGTCGCCGATTGACAACTTTTATTTTTATTCTACGATAGTTAATTATCCCAGAAGCCTTCCATCGCAATTTGCGCAGCAGGAGCGGACCGTCAAAGCTGCGGAGGAGCTAGCAGTGCACGTTGCGGATGAGGCTGTCAGAAAGTTTAGTCACGAGGTGCGCACTTTTAATGTCCAGTTACCTTTAAGTTACCTCCAAACTTTCAGATTCGCAACCTCAGACGTGAAGTGAACGAGCTTTCGAAGCGCATGCTGACCATTCCGCCGGTCAGCCAGTACGTACCGCCGTTCCTCCTCAACGCACTCAGCATTCCCAAGCCGAAGCCGGCGGAGCGATGCACGGAGCCGCCGCAGGAGCAACCGCTGCTGTACTCGGGAGACGCATTATGGGCGGTTAGTTTTAGTGTCTGAAGTTTCCTTTGCATGCCATAAGTGGAGTATGAGCAAGAAGCCAAAACGTACAGAAGCATCAAGAAAATAATGATTCTGTCCTGCGTGCAAAATGCTGGTCTTCCAACAAACATATGGCACCCAAAATGAAGCTAAACCATCGCAGTCCTTCTTATCGTCGGCCCGCTAATTGCAGTTGTAAGGATTCCAAATATTTTGTTTTAGACGGATCAAGTCATCTACACAGCGGTCGGAGTGCAAATAACGACAGTCGTGCTGATCTTGCTCGTACAGTTCTGCGCACGCAAGCTCGAGTGCAACCCGACGACGCCAGACGCCGTTCGACAACTGGTTCAGGATGAAGTGGCTCGGATTGCGCAAGCGAACGTCGTAAAGGACCTAGCAGGTGCGCAGTTTACAGCCAGCTGCACAACCTATGTCTATTCTTTTACTGATAATTTTCATATTTAGGTCCATCCCACGGCAACCCGAAGGACCCGAGGAATCGGCGCAGGAGGAAGAAGAAGTCGCCGTTTGCGGAAGCCACCTCGTCCGAGCCATGGGACTTTGCCATGGAGACGTCCTCTTCGCTAGCAGCAGTGCCAACCCCTACTCCAAGTGAAGCTTCCGAGATGGAGAACGCGTTGCCAGTGTCGTACAGCACTGCAGATAATATGCCCACGCCTGTGGCGCCAAACCAGCCGTCGGTGTCGAGCGCGATGAGGAGCGATTCTCCGACGTCATCAAGGTGAGTGATCCGCAAGCAATTCTGACAATAAATGCCTTTGTCGGCTCGCAACTTGCATAACACGTTCATTTTAGACCTGCGTCGCAACCACTACGGCTCTCGGTCCCATCGACGCCTGAGAGGTCGCGCTTTGAAATGACGCCCATTACGCCGAAGCCCGACAGACCAACGTGGCAAGTGGTGGCAGCGCCCAGGAGGAAGGTCTCCAACCAGTCCACTGGGAGCACCGGGAACAGAGAAGGCGGTGATAGGCATTGCGGATCGAGTCTCTCCGTACCATCGGGTCCCAGGAAGTTAGGGTCCGCGCAGAAAGTCAAAGTGAACTAGTGATCCACATGTTCCAGTCACCTTGTTGTATTTCTTAGCCGGCCTAGTCTTCCTTGTATGTACGTGTCGAAACACTTCTCCTTCCATAATGTATGCGATGAGTGTTGCTGCTCCTACGGGTCTTGTGGCTGATAGCTCCTTCTCCTAGTTCGTATACTACACCCGTGGGTTGCAGTATGGTTTTGTGCATCTGTACGAGCTTTGTTGCTGTAAGTATCCGGAATCGCATCGTTGCTCCTTTCTCCTCCTCGTCATGTGTTACTCCTCATTGCTCACCACTCCTCCTCTTTCAGCACCTGTTGAGTCTTTCTCTTCCGACTCTTCTGGCCTGGACCCCGCTTTACGCTTGTCCACTCCTCCGATTCCTGGGCTCTTCCGTAGTGTGTTTTCCACGTGGTCTGTCCTTCGCATGTTGTCTAATTGTATGTCTCATATTGCTGTGCGAACTGGCCGGTCCTACATACTCACCCCGCGTTTCTTCTCACCCTTACGTGTACGACTGCAATAGAGAGCGAATCTTAGACGATATGCACATAAACTGACTGCTCGAGACAGAAACGAAGCCATTAAATCCGAAGATTCCATGGTTTCTAAGTAGAACTCCCATAAAGCTAGAGGTGACGTCCAGGTAGGACTTCCAGCTGCACTTCCATTTATGACATGCTGATTAAGGAATCGTGGGATAATGTCCAGAAAGGACACCCAAGTAAGACCACAGTAATACCGGGTTGAATTCCAGGAATGACTTCTAGGTAAGACTTAAAGCTAAACTTCCAAGCAGGACATCATAGAGTGATCCGCCTGGAATAATGTCGAGAAAGAACTGTCAGGTAAGATCTTAATAGTGCCGTGTCGAAGTTCAGAGATGTCTTCCCGGTGGGCCAAGTAGAGAGGGGCTCCTCAATGGTATCCATGCAGGATACCGTGGAAGATGGGAATGGAAAGTTTCCAGGTAGGACTTCCAGGATGATTTCCACGTACCTTGGACATCTAGGATAGGACTAGTTCCCTCGTTTGCTGGAAATGAGGGTCTGCTCGCGTATGCTTCCCAAAAGACAGTTTTGCAATTTTGCATGTAATACCAGCTCGGCATGTGTCACCACTCCACTTTGTCTGTTTGTCGCATTTGCATTCTAGTGCGTCCATCCGCCACCTGCACGTGTTGGCCGCCATCTCCCTTCCTCTGGGGGTGACTCACTGCTCCTCGCACCAAGGTCCGCGTGTCAGCGAGGAGCTGATAGCGGCGACGCTAGCACGGCGATCGGTGGGCTCTTGCTTGTCGCACCCACTCGATCCGTCCGTCCCTGAAATGTGCGCGTGGCATTCGCGGGTCCAAGTAGGAGGGTAGGCGCGTGTCCGTCGCTGCTTTGGCTGCGCCCAAAGGGCGACTGAACGTCGCATCGGCGTGCGTATGACGAACGCCTTTCCGGTTGTTTACGCCTTGCGAAACGCGTCCCGCGTGCTGATTTGGCTGGTGTTGCTGATTCTTATGGATGTCACTCCTGCATTTACCATTCGTCCCTGTATTTAGCGACCAACCGTTGCGGGCTAAGTACATGTAAGACATGTTTTTTTTGGCCAGAAAGTGCCTATGATCTAAAATTAGTACGAAGTATTTTTTGTTTTTTTGCAAAGTCATTTTCCTTCGGTAGCTTCGGGTGTCGACCTGGAATTATAAAGAATATTTTTGTATTTTCTTTTTTTTTGTTACCTTATGTCTTTTCGGCAACTTGGGGTGCTCTGTCTGAGGCGCGAAAACTGCTGAAAACGACCGACTTTTCGGTCGCACGCTTCAATAACTTCTAGTATGTGGCCTAGCATAGGCTGAACGCCTGGAGCACATGCGTGATTCCGCGAGCACTTTATTTTGCACTTCGCGTGGGCTGAGCGCTTTGAAATGTTTTATTGCGGTGGATATGCCTCATAACAGCTCGGAAACGCTCGCTGGCGCATGGGACGGATCAGCTGCTTCGCAAGTCTCTCCGTCTTTTCCGTTCTTATCGGCCGCTGTGTGCTACTCCAGTAGTCCTTTATTGCGTTCCAAACATGACTCGCAGAGTTGACTCGCCGCAATGCAATTGGCTTGCTTGCTTTTGCAGAGACTGCCAAAACACACTTTTAAAAACACCTCCCTTCGGTCGGCAGGTCGGCAACCGTGCAGGTTCCTTCGTATGGGAACCTGCCAACCGTCGGCAACCGTACAGGTAGGCCGATGGCACGGTCGTACCGTACTGCCATTCTATCGGTACGGAATACGGTACGGGTGGCTCAGATCAGTACGACTTAAGGTACGGGCGGGGTCGGCCAGCATGGAGTACGGTCGGCAACCGTGCAGTTGGTACGACCGTACCGTGCCATACTTCCGTACTGTCGGTACGGAGCACAGTACGGGTGGGTCAGAACATTGCGGGTTATGGTACGGTTGGGGTCGGTAGATACGGAATACGGTACGACTCCAGTTTTCTCGATACTTAGCACTAGTACGGCCTGTACGTAGTACCGTACCATGCCGTATTACGGCCCGGGCTGCCGTACCGTACTGTACGGAGTAAGTACCGGCCTGGGTTAGTACGGTACTGCCGGTCGCCGATCTTTAGTCGTTAGGGTCCGCAGATTTCTCACATTCTACTTCAAGTATGGTCCACTGAATGGAGCGAAGAACTGACGGGCAAACGAGTCCCGTCCTAGCAGCTTCTGAACCACAAATGTGTTTGTTCTTGTTGTGTGTTTGCTCGTATACCTCAGAAGGTGAAACGCATGACCCGTAATTTCGTTAATCGCGACGCCTTTCTTCAACACACGACCATGCAATCCACTTTTATTCCGCTTCAGGTATACCCGAAATGGGCGCGTCGGAGAGCTCGAAGCACAACTCGAAGAAGTGGGTCGCGAGCGTGCGCTGCAAGTGCGACCCGAACTTCTGCCTCGCCACAGACGCGCAACTGGTCGTCATGAAGCGCAAGAAGAAAAAGAGGTGAGCACTTTGGTGACGGCCGTCGCAGCGGTACACATGCCCATGGGTGCTACCTCTAGAGGGGATGACTCGCCGGCACTGCCTCTATGTCGAGCGACGCTTACTTGTAGCTTAGACTTGGCGGCCCGTATCGAACCGTACTCCGTTCCCTGTCGTTTTTCGTTTTTTTTCTCTTTCGGAACGGCAGGCGGGTAAAACGTGCAGTATCCCGATCCGTACTAGTACACAACTGAGTACGGAACAGATCGAGAACTGATGCCGTTTAAGTGGAGAACGGCACCCCTACTCTAAGGATTTACAATCAGAGGGGAATGTGCCGTAGAGAGGCCAATCCACGCAGGGCTATCTTCAAACCCACCCATCGTTTACCCCTGCACTGTTTAGGTACGCGAACACGCTGGTGATCGTGAGCTACTGGTGCCAGTACTGCGCGCGCGTCTTCCAGCGCACCTACGCGTCGATGGCGGTGAACGCGAAGCTTGCCGAGGACGGCTGGTACAAGACGAAGCGGGCCGAGACCGTAGCGACGAAGCACGTCTCGCGGTCCTACCAGTGGGTCGAGGAGGCCTACGGCGCGATGAACTCGGCGAGCAACGCGACCGACGACCACGACGCCTGGTCCCGGCAGTTCTACCTCAACTTCTACGGGCTTCTCTAGGCAGCGGCTGTGGCCAGCTATGTTGCTGTAGCCGCGTCTTTCTTGCCTCTGTCGTTCCTGTTTGTACATTATCCCTCCCAAGTGAGGATTACCCTGCACTTTGTCCTTGTTTAGTCTGCTACATTCTCGTCTGTTATTGTTATTTTGCTACGCCTGCCTTGTTGAATTTGCCCGTACGTGGCGTTGACTTATTCGAACTGATCAGGTTGCTTTCTGGTTCTGTCTGTAGGACGTATAAAACACTTTGAAGCACACCAACACACCTTTGGGATGCTTAGAAAATTAGGGGATGTGAGGTTCGTGGAATCACTAGAGTATGAGAGACCGTCATGCGACTCAATGCCTTCGCCTGCAAAGCGTTAATAAGCCATGTAATTAGCATGAGTCTTGACAGATATTATTAGGTGACCGACTTAATGCTACAGGTGACTTGTGCAACAGTAGCGCGCCCTTTTCTGCACGCTTGAATCTACCATCGAGCAAATGCTGGGCAATGCGTCCAAATGCTTTCTCTAAAGGCAGGTTCGTTGCCTTAGCAAAAGAAAGATCGACCAATGTACTGCTATCGGGAACGACTGTCGCGAATGCCATTGTTGTTCCAAACATGCCGCAACAGATAGTAACACTGTTTATACTCCACATGCGTCTGCTTAGCATCGTGGCAAACTCCTGCAAGGTAAGGCCCACGCTAAACACGAGTGAACAGATAGAAGTTGCTTGCCACCAGCTCTCTCATCCCGTTCATATGAGGTGAGAGGAAGTCGTCCATGTCGCTCGGAGGTTTTCGCGTCATGACGAGTACGAGCAGCTCGCCCACGTGCTGACGGAGATGGAAGCCGAAGTCATCGATCGCCACGATGTCTAATTGGCTTTTGTACGCAGCTCTTTGCCGGTCCAGCAGACCCATTCGCCAGAGCAAAGTGTTGGAGCGATCTTTTCGTACCACGATCGCCACAAAGGTCATAGCGACCTGTTAGCCATAAGGTTGACTACCGAAAACGCACGTGAGTGGAGTAAGTACGTCGCGTCGTAGAGTGTTCTCGTCAATGCTTCGACGTAATCGAGTCGGTAGGCAAACCGAGCGTACAGCAGCCACTTTTTCAGCATTCTGTGGTCTGGCTCAATAGCTTCGAAACACGCAATCAACGGCTCAACGGCTAATGCAGCTATTTCTTCAGCGGACATTTCCGAAATGTCTCGAGGCTTGGGAGATTGAGCCTTGGGCTGCATCAACAAAAGACCAGAAGCGATAAGTCCGAGCCAAATCGGTGCCCATACAACCAGCTAATACTACCGATGAGAGCATGCGCCGAAGCTTAGTAGGCCTACCGTTTTCCTGGCTCTTCTCGTCTTTCTCCTGAAAGGTTCCATCAGTGGCCTTTTTCGCCTTATCGCAATGGTCCTTTCGGGGCGTCCACGCCCGTGTTCAGGTTCATTTTTGGTCGCGACGAGAGTGCTTCGTCGTCGACGTTGCTCTTCCTCGGCCTCTTTTTCAGCCAGGACAAGCGCAAGATATGGACAAGGATATGCAGTAAATCGTCGTATTCGCCGGCAGCGCATAAGCAATCACTACTGTCCTCTGTCGTGTTATTTGAAGGCAGTCACACGCCTTAACTTGCCAACTGATAACGGAAATATTTTCGTACGGAGCATTCTAACCTGCACGCAGTGATGCGCGTAACGGACTGCTAGCCATGACGTCTCCGTATCCGCGACCAACAGCAGTACGTTAATGGCTCCTTTATGCCATCCAGTACCACCTTCTGTCGCATAGAAAGTGAACTTGGCGCTTTGGATCCAATGTCTGAACTTTTGTGCTGTAAGTGCGGCCATTTTTTGTGGCGTGGAATACTTACGTCCAGCGAACTCGTCTAGGACCCGATGCAGAAAGTTGAGTTATCAGTTCCCGGACGTCAGCTAGCGTTAACAACCAGCTAGTGGACGCAGTTCGCCCAATGCGTCCTGTGCGTTCATGAGGCAGCGGCAGATCGAAGCGTTTCCTTCGCACAATCAGCAGAAAGTGCTTCGATCGGCCCGCTGAATTAACCATTCGATTAAGCACGTCGTCATGCATGTCGCCATCCGTAGTAAATTCATTGCTTAGCTGAAAACCACTGAAACGACCAAGCTTGCCCTATATTTGGTCGTAGGCAGAACAAGAACGCCGCGAAAATAATAGGACGCACGTCGAAAGCGAGACAGCTGAATTAAAGCATATGCATGCACCAGTTGCCGAATGTGTTACCGACACCAAATCCACTACACTGATGTGCTACTATCTTTTACGGTTCGCTTTCAAGCGTAAACATGTCTCCCTTCGGAAGTTCTATTCCTTCACGTGGCAAATGTTCTGCTTAGCGAAAATTACCCCTTTGAATCTTTGTGTTGGAGTCAAGTTTTCTTGAAGCGAATTTAGGTTATTTTTGGAAAATTTGAAGAAGTGGTTTTTTACTAATGGTAGGCAACTGTTGCGTTATCCGTTACGTTAATCACGTAACGGCTAACGTAACAAGGTTGATTTTCGCAAATAACGTAGCCGTTATCCGTTAAGTTATCGCCCGTTACGTTAGTAAAGCTAAGGCTAACGGAACGGATAACGAACGCATCCCACTTGCCTACTTTGTACAGTAAAGGCGTTTGCAATCTCGTTTCTCGGTCTTCGGCACGGACGTTGCAAACTTGCTGCTGTTAGTTTTGCAGCACCACTGCAGCAACGCAACTTTTGCCGTTAATTCTTTTTCATAAAACGTGCATTCGATGTCTATCAGGGATGGGGATCTTAAAGTTTAAACCATGACATAGTCCACCAAAATGCATCGAAACTCGGGAAACCAAGACCGAGACTTCAACAAGTTTTGTTTCGGTTCGTAATAGGTATTGGTACGGTAGTAACGCTAGAAATTGCTTGCTTGACCTCTATATACTGTGTAAGATAGCCGTAAAGATAAGGACCGCCGCAAGCGACGCCGCAAAAATTTGGTAAAAAAGTGACCATATAAAAAGTGACGAGATTTGCTTCCATTCAAACCGATTATTTCATCAAGGGATGTTCGCTGTGGAAATCTACGTCAGCATTCTGGAGAATCTCTCGCTTGCGGACCTCGAAGCGGTGCAGTTTGTGGACGTCAACAGCCCGGACGTCGTCGAAAAGGGCTTTGCTAAAGACGGACCAACGCGCTTGTTTCTTACGCTACATATCCACGGACACGAGGCTATGCGGTGTAACGAACGCAAAAAGAGAGGGATCATGGCCGATGCATCATATGGCATGACGATGAAGAGCTGAAGACGCGCATGAATTTCGCCACCATCGGAGTCGTTCGTTCAGTTCCATTTACGTATCACGTTTCTATGCGTGTATATTTCACGGATAGTATCGAGCATGGGGTCTGTGGTCGCTCCTTGATGTGCACAACGTCTGTGCAGGACAACATGCGTATCTTGCGCCCAACTCTGACTCCCGTCCGAAGTTGAATTTGGGCGGCCGATGTTCAACTTGGGCATTGAACATCGAGCGCAACAACAGATGCAAGCACAAAAATAGCCTCGAGGACGGAGGACAGTTTAGGTTCGAGTGGGACCTGATGATGGACGATAGCCTCGTTCAAGCGCTTGATCCGATCAAGAAAAGCTGGCAAAAGGCTGACTGCTTTCCGCCATGTCAGTTCGCTTCCCCTTCAGTCTTCTGTCGAGCCTTCGACGAGCTACTTCTTTGCAAAAACATGGACATCGGCAGCATGTGCAAGGTACCGCGTACGTTCCTCTCTCTCGGAGGCGTTCGGCGCTGTCACACGGTGCGCATGGCAGCCGCAATTGGACACCTTGATGCCGATGATGTCGCTGCCTGGCTGCATCTGAGGCAACAGGCGAGACATGTCAGTATGACTGAATGCCATCAGCCGCAGCGTGTTCGTGAAGTCGCTCGTCGACGTCCTCAAAAAGGTACACTGGCCTTGTGAAGATTCGAAGAGGAGGTGAACTTTCATGTTTAGACGTTCCTCACTGCTCGAGAGAAGCGTAGCTATCTTCTGAAGCTTAGCTTCTTGTACTCGAAAACCGCATGAAGTAGAATGGTGTGCACAGTTAATTCCATTCCTTCTTAAACGTTAGTGTTCCGAGCTCGTACCCTTAGTATGGCCCATACCCGTTTTTCACAGGTACGGCATGGGCGGTGGATGTGTACGGGCCAAGAACGGCCGCCCGTACACGTACTCGTTCAGAGCATAAGGGGGACCGTTTGACGAAGAAAAATTAGAAACTGTATATTTTCCACCAAAATGCCTATGCTTCTTACCGAAAATTTCTCATTGTTCGCAATTTTTACAACCAGGACTAAGGAACATAAGTAAGGAATGGTTGAAAGTCATGCTATGAAGCAATTTTGTAGTGAAAAAAACGGAAGAGGAGCCCTGATGCCACCGAATCACGTCCTCGCGCCCCGCATCCTCGCCATCAAATTCTTCTGATTCTTCTGGACATTTTCTTTACGCACGCCGTATGCTCTGAATAGAAGAAGAGGAATTTATGGATAAGTGAAGCGTGGTATCGGCCTTCTTTGCAACGAGACGTTTTGTTACCAGGTCACTCACTCAGTATGTGTCTGCGATATATTACTCTTAATCTCTCTCATTGTTTTGATCTTCTTAATACACGACCGTTTCTTTTGATGGCTGCGGACCATTTCGTTAAATTGTTCACTTAAAGCGCATTTTTCCGAGGCCACCGATTTCCGTATTTGCACCATGTGAGAGCACAAACGCGCACCAGGCGAACATCCATTCTTTTCACACAGCTGAAAAGAATGATCTTTTTTACCAAGATGTCTAAAGGACGATCAGTATCGGCGACGTTATCATTCATCGACATTACTGGATTTCTTATGAACTAGGGTCAACTGGTCGATAAACGCACTGATAAATATGGTCTTATCCGCTATCCCACAGCTTCCAAACTGTAAGGCGCGATTCCAAGCCGTTTTGGGGAGTTTACGGTTTGCCTCAAGGCCCTTAATTACGGTTCTACTGAACGAACGGGGAAGATGAGCGCTGGTCCTAGTGCGTACAGCTTGTTGTTTTTGCATCCGACCCAAGCTGCATGTAAACGCAAAGCTGATTTTAAGACAGGAACAAGACACGGTAGTGCTTCGGAATGGCCAGAATGTCACCCACAACAGGCCCAATTATCCGCCGACGCTTTGCGTACTGTTGCGCGCAAATCCTCGCTTTGTGTCAGTCGCTGACTGTCCGCTAAGCCTGTTAGTCAGATAACATTATGTTGCCGAATAGGTCATAGCATACGCTTTGGAGTGCCAACCTTCTTGATTGAATCGACAGCGTGGCATTTCATAACATTACATTCGCGTTGTTTTGCAACCTTTGAGCAAGATCTATGGAGCACACAGAATAGCACGAATGCGCTATTCTTCGATTCAGGCAAAGTGCCGACAGATTAAGCAATTACGAGCGAGCGGGAAACTTCGTTACACCTTGTCGAAAGGCCACACGGCACGCATATATAGTTACGATCCGCTGCACGGAAACGTCTATGGTACGACTGCAGAGCAAACGTAGACGCTTACATTTGCTCTTGTCTTGGCGTTGACTTGGCTCTGCTCATCTTAACAACGGAACATCTCCACGCACAAATGGGTATGTTATACGTCGATTACAGCAAAATTCTTGTTAGCGTGGCAGTAACAGTATTAAACTCCCTAATAGGCAGCCTCCCCCTACATGCTGAAAAAGTAGCAAATCTGCGCCCATAATGCTTCGGATCATTTGAGTTCGCCTGAATACCACCCGGCGATGCGGTCGTTGCGTTCCTCTCGTTTACAGCAAGCTAACGTGCTTGGAGGGGTTGCTAGGGTGAATACCACTTAGCCATCGATTTCAACGTAACACCCGATTTTAGGCTAAAGGTCGCAATTGGTACCCGTACCGTCCTGCCGTACCGTACAGTAAAGTACGGTACGGCAGGACGGGCCGTAATACGGTACGGTACTAGTACGAACCGTACAAGGGCTAAACATCGATAAAACTGAAGCCGTATCGTACTCTGTACAGGCCGATCCACCTGTAACGTTAGCCGTACTGTCCTGTCGCACCCGCACCGCACTACATTGATTGATCGA
>JNEY01000936.1:7717-26987 GCA_020875895.1 Aphelenchus avenae
CCGGGCCTGGGGTAGGCCCGGCCCGGCCCGTTTAGGCCCGGCTCAGGGCTCAAAAATTGCCACATTTTGATCAAATTTTCAATACATTTTTGGTAAATTTAGTCAGTAAGTCGCTCTGACGGTGCCTGCGGCAAGCTATTTTAGGTGAAAATACTCGAATGTTGTATTTTAAAATCATTATAAGGGGCAACACTTTAACCTATGGAAAGTACCAAAGGGGGGACCAAAGGGATTTTTCGGGTCAGGGGATGGCGGGACGGTCTGCCGGGCCCGGGCCTTGATTTGAGGCCCGCGGGCCGGACCGGGCCTCGAGTTGAAGGCCCGTTGTGCAGGGTTGGTGTCCGAACGGCTGCGAAGGGCCTGTCCGTAAGCACCAGATCATAGTCGACACTGTACGAACCAAGTATCTTGGCTCGGTTAACACATGATGACGATCCTAGGCATTGTTAAGCATAAACCTTTTTTCTACGTCTCAGCGCAATGTCAGGCTTTTGCGGAATCAGAGAGTTTCCTATCATGAGCCTCTTGGCGAAGATTTTCCGCGGAAGTGTACATCACCGATCGCTGTACGTTTCATGCGAAGGCAGAATTCAATGGCCTCGGTACTTTGCTGTTGCCGGCGCTGTGCCATTCACGCGAAGGCAGAACTTTGCTACCTCGCTCCCTAGTTGTCGCCAGAACCGACGCGTTTCAAACGTCTTTACGCCCCATGATGTGCCGAATTGTATGACTGCGGTCTAGAAGAAGCGTACGGCAAAGACGCTTCGTCCCAAGGAATCAAGGCAACGTTTTCACTGCACAAAAAACGCACGACGAAAAGATGTACTCTTCGCATCATTTAACACCATTCGCGCGACAACTTTAGACTGCGCGTTCTACACGTATTCACATTACATGGGTACTTAGTCGAGTTGCGTCGATGACGTATATTTGGCCTTTTCGGCACTTCGTCGGCGTTGTTAGGGGAAGAAGACCGCTCTCTAAAGAAATCTATCCTTGTAGAAGACACCAAAGTATGACTAAGAGCCTTATAAAGGGATTTGTACGCCTGTCACACCCTTGTTACCCCTGGGAAATTTTTCTTTCATTTGTATCGCAGTTGACTGTCCGAAAAGCCGAATCGCATGTCATTCGCGAGAACCGGCCAAAGTCGGATTTTAAGAGGGAAACCATTTTCCAAAGAGGGAGTCGCCCCTCCAAGGGCGAAACCTATAGTAGAAAAACAATCGTTGCTTTTGAAAAACCGAAATTGCGACAGCACCTTTCTTATTCGAAATCCAGAAATGTCTTTTTTCCAGGAAGCTCCCAGGATGTATTTCCTCCGTCTGGTGGACTACGCCCCTTCATGCAACGTGTCCGTTCCCGAGTAGACAAACTGTTGTTATCTTGGCCACTCGTCGCCCTCGGGACTGTAGTGCCAAAGAACGAATGCATCGGGATCTATATTGTAGCGTCACTTCCGTCGTATTAAAGCTTGAAACCTAGACGTTGTCTCTTAGAATTGTTACGACTCGTTTTCTAAATACCGGGAAGCATACGTCGTCGGGAAAAAAGCAAGTTGTTTGAACACACCAAACCTGAGGGCACGCTAGCCTCAGTGCATGCTTGACTGGGTTTGAGGCGATGATACAAAATTACGCTGTATTTATTACACGCGCGTAGTACAACGAGGAGCCGCCGCGCGGTTGTTGCACTTTTCTTTACTCGTACACGGCTGAGGCGTGCTTTATAGCCTTGTCCTGGTTCCTTGGCATGCCAAACCATTGCTCTATATCGTCGTTTGCTCTTTATGGTCTGGGCTCTAGTTCACTTTGTAGGGACGCTAGGAAATTCCGTAATGCTGATTCTGGGCATTTGGACCGTCATCTCTTCCTGCCCGACAATCGGCTACCAGGGGTCCAGACTCACACCCCTCCCCCCTTCCCCTCTCCGCAGGCGTAAGGCTTCCGATTCAGATAGACGTTTGGGTATTATCATACCTATCTTCAAGTAACCTGATTATTTAAGCGTCGCCGCATTAGCAGCGGTTAAGTACCCTAAGACCTAAAGAGCTACATATTGTATCCGTGATTGCTGCGGGTCGTTTTCCACTACCGAGAAGCATACGTCGTCGAAAAAAGCAAGTTGTCCATAGACTCCAAACTGAGGCGTGCCCGCATCAGCGCATGCTTGACTGATCTGAGGGCATGCCACAAAATTGTGCTTCCTTTATTACATAAGTGAAGTTTAACGAAGAGACTTAGTGTGCTTGTTGCACTTTTCTCTACTCGAACCAAACTGATGTTAGCTAGAGGTAGTCGCGACCCCCCCCCCGTACCGTATTCCGTACCTTATTCCCTACTAGTGCATTTTAACCATAAAATCAAGCTCTTGGTTCTCCTTTCCCTTGGTCTCCAAACACGCTGCGGCCATCCGTGTCCTCCTTCAGGCCAATAACGTTTAACCTTTCAAGTGATCGTCGCTATCCCGACTCGCTCTTCCTGGATCAATGGGCTCCGTCACGATCGACTCCGTTTGGCTCCCCTTCCTGGTGGAGATCCCGCTCGCGATCTTCCACACAAGCGTGATCGTCCTCGTATGCAAGCAAATGGCGAAGCGGAACGTCGAGTTCACGTCCGGCTTCTTCGCGATCTACGTCTTCCAGAGCGTCAACGACTTGCTGAATTATTTATGGGTATGTTTCACTACTATCGAGCATATCGAGAAGCAAGTAGAGAACCTAATCGAGGTGAAGCAAAGCTCGCAGCTAGAAACAAGATTGACAGTCTTAGCCTAAGGCGACACTTAGACATGCTTAGGAAGTAGCTCGAGAACGTTTCTTCGTATTTTCATCTCAATAAGACGATCGTCGTTGTTAAGAAATCGTTAAGCTCCCGCCTTCAAAAATCCTGGCTGCGTGATAGGCCAGGCCTTGCCCCAGGGGTGTCTCGGAATGAAATTTTTTATTCGGAATTCGGAATGCGGAAGGACCCCTCTCTATTCGGAATTCGGAATGGCAAAACAGTCGGAATTCGGTATTCGGAATATCGGAATCGGAATAAGGTTCGGAAGTACCTTGTACCCGTATCCCTGTTGACAGCACGACATACACTGTCATGGTGCCCACTTGAGTACGCGAACTTCAACTGGTACGTACACCGCGCCTCTTGCACGCCCCGGGGCGCGCCGCAGGCGCGCCGCCAGATCGGATTTTTGCTACAATTAAGGAATTTTCGCATAAAAATTTCGTGGGGCCGTGGCAGGGACGTATTATATCGGCACCGAAAGTGTCTGTTCACCCTCGGCACCCTGGGTCATCATCTGTCACCGAGGGCAAAGTAGCGATGCGTCCCACAAATTTCACGCGAAATGTCCCACAAATTTTTATGTCCCACAAATTTTAACGACCCACAAAGTTCATGTGAATGATCCACAAGCGCGAAACCATAGTGCCCGTTCATTTGCATTCATTCTAGCACGCAACTGTCTGTTTGTTCTCGCGTAAAATTAGGGGATAGAGGGGCTGGCATATCTGAACCGGGCACGATTATCCACTGTTATTATCCATTATCTCGCCTAATGGTTCTGTATTTTACGTGGTTACGTGGTCGCCTTGTCTGGAGCAGATAAATGTGCGCCACAGATATGGGACAAACCCCCCTGAAAATTATGGGACTTTCGTGTTTATGGGTCATTTCACATGAAATATGTGGGTCATTAAAATTTGTGGGACACATCGCGTGAAATTTGTGGGACATTTAGCATGAAATTTGTGGGACATTTCGCATGAAATTTGTGGGACGTACTTGGGTTGTGGGACTTTTCGCATGAAATTTGTGGGACATGAAAATTTGTGGGACGTTTCGCATAAAATTTGTGGGACATAAAATTTTGTGGGACATTTCGCACGAAATTTGTGGGTCATGTTTGGGTTGTGGGACATTTCGCATGAAATTTGTGGGACATAAAAATTTGTGGGACATTTCGCGTGAAATTTGTGGGACACTTCGCTGGAGACGCGTCACCGAGCCCCGACAAAGTCTGCTTGTCGGGTCGGGTCGGCCCGACCAGTCGGTCGGCTGCCGAACACTATTGGTGACGCTTTACAAGGCCCGCTGCAGGCGTTGCCCGTGCCAACGCAAATTTCTACATAGTAACATTAGCCGCTATTAAAAAAGCCCGCCGCAGGCGAAACCAGAGAAATTTTAGGGAACAAAATTCACATTTAAGGTGAAAATTCACGCTGGCTGCGCCTAGCGGCGGGCCCTCGAAAATGCATTCGGAGTATCGGAATTCAGGCCTCTATTCGGAATTCGGAATTCGGAATAGACCCCCTCTATTCGGAATTCGGAACGCAAAAAGTGTCGGAATTCGGAATATCGGAATCGGAATTCCGAGACACCCCTGCCTTGCCCTCACTTTAAGCAATTTAAGTTATTCTAGTCCTAAGAAGCTGATCGACCTTGGGATTGTCGGCCGGGTGGCCTAGGATTTCTGGACCGAATGGCTTACGGCGGTAGAGATTCCCCAGAATTAGCATCATTGGTTGTAAGCGTTTTCTTCAACACTTTGCCGGCGAGAAGTTCCATCCCTGGAAAGTATTAGGGAAATGCAACTTCCTTGTCGTTCAGCTAAAACAGCCTGACTTTTTTCAGTACAATGTAGCGTCCTTTAGGCAGTCGTCTACTTCCGCTTCCCACACTTCGGCGTGCTGCCGCGCTTCGTCCTCGAAGCGCCGTCCGTAAACATCGTCATGTTCCTCATGACGTACCAGCTGTACTTGCTCTTTTTCACGCACATGGCCATTGCGCTGAATCGCTACACGGCCTTTAAGCATCCCATGCTGCATCATCGGGTGAGTTCAAGCGGAAATGATCGTCGTCTTGTCAAGTTCAGGTGGAAAATTTTGTATGTGCCCTGCTGTAGCGACAGAAAATGCGCAACTTTTAGCTTCCATATGTTTTTCGAATATCCCGCCCGCTCTAATAAGAGTCACGCGGGCACGAATGCGTGTAGGGCGTGAAGAGTCAAGCGGAAACTGACGCCTACCGGGCAAGTTCAGGCGGAAAATTGCGTAGTCCCATCTTGTCTTGCAGAGATTGTAGCCTTCCAATTTGGCGGAAAACTGTAAAATCTTTTTCTTAACCTAGATGAATCAACAGGTGTCGCGTAGAAAGGGCAGGGTACCAGGAACCTGCTGAGCAGCCCGGCCCAAAGAGCAGAGGTTGTTTTAGTCCTTGCCTTAAGCCCATAATTCGCCATTTTATAGTGTAGTCGTATTCGAATTAAAATCGCAACAGAAAACAGAAAAAAACTCTTTAAATATGATCTTAAGCGGAAGTTTGAGGACTTTATTCGATGCTTTGGCACATACTTATAATTTTCCACGTTTTTTTGTCAAATCTTGCTCTTTGTCGGTCAGGAACCGTTCCTATTTCTAACCGGTTCCACTTTGTCAAACCTTGAAGCGACTCAACCTCTTAGCTTGTTTATCCCTGAAGGGGTCCACCTGCCCAGATCACGTGGAAAAATCGTTGTATCTGCCCTTCTTGTTTTGCATACAAATGCGCAAGTTTTAAGACCACATTAATCTACGGGTCTATCATGTGGAAAGAGCATTAAACTGCCTCCCCACGTAAACCTTAGCGCCGCCACTTTGTCGGACGCTACAAGTCACATCAGTACCAATTCGTAACGTATTGACGGCTAAGTCCTTCCGATGTTCAGGGTATATTAACAAGCCAAATGTATAGTAAGAGCGATATCGCAAACTATCAAATAGTCGCTCTTCTGTTTATGGTCGCCTGAACGACGGACGAAATGCGACTGGATGCTTCGCTGATGGCTTCCGAGAAGCATGATAAAAGCCAGTCAGAACCGAGTTGCTTCTGGTAAGACGCGCAGGAACGCGAGAAAACGCGTCATTTACGAAAGGAACGGAATACGGCACGGCTGCAAAATGGGCCGTATTACGTGCAGTTCTCCGTCAAAAGGGCACGGAACGGCCTCAGCTTCCGAGCCGTGCCGTATCCCGTGCCGTACCAGTGCGGCACGGAGTAACGGAACATGACACGTTATGGTTGCCGAAGTCTATCATTAAGAACACGATACGCAGTAATACCTTGCACTATTCCTGCTCAGTTTTTCACCGATTCGGTCAGAATGCAAAATTGCTGCGGAACAGTCGGACAGTAGGATTTATTCGGCTGAGATGCAGGGCCGGGAGTACACACCGTACTCTTCAGATCTGGCGCGGCAAGTCCCTGAAAATCATGATCGTCATCGTCGCTCTTTTTCCGCTGCCTGGCGCGTCACTTCGTTTCTTCTACGACACGTACCTGATCGAAGATAAGGCGACGGCGTTCGGGTACATGCTGAAGGTCAGCCCGACGTGGGCCAGTCAGGTGAGGGCTTTCTTTAGTCGTTGGATGCAAAAGCGTAAGGCCAAGTTCTGCGACAAGGCCCAATAAAAAAGTAAAATAGACAATTATGCTCAAAAAAGGTTTAAAAACGGGGCGTAAAATATTATTTTTTAAATTAAATTTAAAGATGACGTTGATTTTTAGACCGGAAACTTCGTCGCGATGGCCTACTCCTTCATCACCTGCATGATCACCCTGTACCTCGAGCTGCGGACCTATTGGGCGTACAAACGAATGAACGCCAACATGCGTGCCAAGCATCGCAAGGATTTCCGGTTGCTGAGTAAGTCGCTTCGACATGTCGTAAACAATTTTTAAATTTATGTTTAGCTTGCTTTTTTAAATATATAAAAAATGTTTTAATTTTTAAAATTTAAAATATTTTAATTCAAATATAAAATATTTAATTTTAAGCTTTCTGTGTATTTAATTCTTACTAGCTTTTTAGTCTACGCCATGCTCACGTTCTTCGGGCAATTTCTCTGGACCGTCTTCTCGCTCTCGAACTTCCTCGTGTACCTCACGAAAGACACTCGATTCAGCTCACCACTAGGCGGCCCGGTAACGCATTCGACTATCGTCGACATTATCTGCTTGACGGGATCGGTGTGCTTGTTCAGTACGAGGTAAGAAAGAACAAGAAATTTATGGTTCTTCCTACGTATTTTTACTTGCACGAATTAGGCACAAATTTATTTCTTAATTCTTGTTCAAATTGTTTCTTAGAATATATTTTCTATGAAATGAAAAGAACACCTTACTTTTTCAGGTTGATTTTACGTATGCTTTAATTACCCCTAAGTGCAAGTAAAGGAATATTTTCTGAGACACATTTTAGTGACGCTGTTCGAAGACGATACATGCGATTCTACGGCCTTCGATCAAAGAGCAGTGTTAGCGACGTAACGACGGTATCGGTGACGCAAACAACCCTGACAAGACGTCATGTTCGAGCGTCAAACAACTCGCTCTCTTGACCATTTCGTACTTTGTGAATTTTACTTTGGCATGAATAAACGTACGTTCAACAACAGTTGAATCAAGATAAAGTATAAATTTAGATTTCTACAGCAATAAAAATTTTGCGACTTTTAGATGACTTTAACTAGGAACGGGAGCAATATCGAGCGTCCACCTTCAACTGCTTGCAATGCAGAGCACCGGTTCTGGACATAAGGAAAATAAGACCTACTTCAGCCAGCCTGAAATTTTCGATAATTTTCAAGGACATGCATTGCATCAGTCTTAGCTCGCTATTCCTTGGCAAACTTTCTAATAACTCTTGGTAATAGTTTTTGATTCTGCGGCAACTAGGACAACATACACTACTCCGCATTAGGTCCGGTATTCCCGGCCTCAGCAATAGAAAACTTCCGCGGAGCCCTGAAGCAATAGTGCCTCCATCTGGGAAACTCATTTTAAAATATTTATGATAATTCATTTAGCGCACGTCGGAAGCTTCAATTACCAGTAGAACTTGGGGCTACTGGTTCCGTACATGTAGATCGGCGCCGGGTAGTTGTACCGACTGTAGAGTGGCGCGGGCTCGGAATCCCTCGCGTGGTGGTAGGTGTCGGCACTAAATGTCATGATATGCTTCACAGCGGGTAACGCGTATTTTCGGTCACGGCGTTTTTGGTCACGGTGACATCGGCCAAGGGCTTTTAGAGCTTAGTAGCGTTATTCTATCTCCGCCCGCGCTTATGGCTTAGTGCTTAAGCCTAACTGTCGCGTTTGGCTTGGGCTTAGGTTTAAAAATATGCCGTGACCGACGGTCACGTCACTGACCGCAAACAGCGTGACCTAAACTATCGTGACGGAAACTTCGATGTGCCTCATAGCGAGCCTTCGGTGCACGCGGCTACTTACAATGGCGTGCTGTAGCGTTCGAAGTCTCGGATGCGGTTCGAGCTCGCGATGGCCGGGAGAACGCGTGGCATCAGCTAAAACGTTCAGTCAACATCCGACGTCAACAATCCATCTGAGACAGACAAGCGGTTAGCTCAGACGGCACAGAGACGGTAGCTGGGTGCAGGGATGGGCCCCGAAGTTCAGACTCAGCTTCGGAAATTCAAGGTAAATTTTTCTGCCTTGAAAATTCAATGTTAATGGCTTCTGAAGCGGTGCATTTTCTGGCTTGGTATATTTTTGCGATTCCCGAGAAGCAAATTTTGCGAGTAACGATTGCTTAAAACAAAATAGCTTTGAACACGTTCTTTCTTAGGCAAAAAAGTCTTTTCCCGTTTCCTTTCGCCCTTTCTGACGACGAAAAACTCGAAGCCTGGCTAGCACTTCACAGAATTCCGTAGCGCAATTGTTGTTATGAACTTGTCCGCATGTAGTGTTCCGACCTTATCGGTATAAGTCCATAAAGCAAGTGCTTACCGGTGAGCTAGCCATGGCATTTGCGACGATATAGCCGGCGAGGTCGACCTGCGGATTCACCGACTGAGGCTTCTTCGCCTGCTTCTTCCGCTCAGGCTGGTAGCCGTACGGCGGAGGTGGCCGTAGGCGAGGGTCCATTCCCTGCTGGTCCATGAGCCGCGGATCCATCTTCTGACCGGCGAGCCGAGGGTCCATTTTTGGGTCTCCCAAGCGAGGATCGAAGCCTTTGCTGAAGAGGCGCGGGTCCATTCGTGGATCGCCCGCCAGGCGAGGGTCCATTTTTGGGTCTCCTATGCGAGGGTCCAGGCCCTGGCCGAACATCCTGGGGTCCATTCGAGGGTCACCCTTGCGTGATCCTGCGCCGGGCGGTGGAAAACGCGGATCCATCGGTTGTCCCAGCAGGCGAGGATCCATTCTCCGGTCTGTTGGGCCTGCCTGACGTGGGTCCACTCCATGACCTGAAAGACTAGTATGGTGGTATTGAGTAGTCTGCCACCTGGACAAATCGACCTTTTTAAACGATCTTATTTATTACGTTTTGCATATTTCGTCATGCGAATGAACCATAATAATTCATGAATAGCAAGTCTTGTCCCCGTTTAAGCTTTCAGAACACTGTATTCGGCAACTTTTCGGACCCGCACAACTTCCAGTTAAAGGTCGGCAACTGTACAGGTCGTACGGCCGTACCGTACCATACTGCCGTGCTACCGGTAATGAGTACGGTACAGCCCCAGTTTTCTCCATATTTAGCACTAGCTCGACACGGGCTAGTACCGTGCCGGATTACGGCCCGTACTGCCGTACCGTGCCGTGCGGTTCGGTTTGTGGTAGGCCATCACAGTACAGGTGCTGGTCGCCTATCTCTAGTTTCAGCACTACGGCCGTTGGGACCGTTCTAGTCTTGGTCTCAGTATCGTCCCCTCCCCGGCCCATACAGTGAACTCCTAACCCTGCTACATACCTGAAGGTTGCCGACGGTCGCCGGGTTGCCCCGTGCGTCTCGGATTGGTCGACTGTCCCGCTAGACATGGGCCGTCCACACTCGGGCCGAACAGGCGAGGATCGACCAGCTGGTTCATGAAGCGATGGTCCTTCTGAATGCGTTGCGCGCGAGGTTCCGCCTGTTCGTCATCAGCGGAAGAGCCCGGTCGTGGATCCATGCTAAAGAATAGGTAACCGAAATAGCGGCATTACGCAAAGAAATGTAGGTCTGATGCCGCGAGGTGCGATGCAGCTAAGATGTCCTCAGTCCGGGAAAAGTATGAAGTGCTTTCGTCCCAGAAGAATCCCATGTCAACGCCACAAGGTCCCGCCGTATAAGGAATTATTATGTGCTTTATTCAATTCCGTGCATAATTGGGCTTCTTTTATATTGTGGTGCGCGTGTATGACAAGCACTGTTACGGTGAAATGTTAACGTCTATGAAAAAAATGAAGTGAAGTGAAGCGGTGTTGACGTTACTTTGCTTTCATATTGACTTCGCTAACATAAAAAGCCCTCTTTATCGGGAACGATGATGACGGGAATGGGCAGGTCCTGGTCCTGAGAGTCAAAATCCTGGACCTGGTGGGATGAGAAAAGCGCCAAGCCATGGTGTATGGGCGAAGTCTAAAACGAAAACATAGGGGAAACCGAAAATATAGGGGCCAATATTTCGTTATAGGGGAAGGCAACTGCTACACCACGTACCAGCAAAAACAAGGTTTAAAAAGTCGCAAATGCGCGTATAATTTCCTGTCCAAATTTCAGCGAAACTAGTCGGCGCCACAAAGTTGAGAACAATGAACATGAAGCAGACAAGACGACGACTGAGAAAAACCGAAGGAGCTCGAAAATGAACAGCTGTCCGCTAGTGGCCGACACGCATCAACTGCGGGGGGGGGGGGGTTCTCTCTTGCGGACACGGCCGTCGTGACAGCTGTCGGCGTGCTTTGCCTTGATCGAGGTTCGCCAACCGGAATCACCAATGGCCACAAAAACGCGTCAATGCGCAACGCAAAAAAAGCAACACAAATGAGGTTAAATTTTAAGCCTTGTACAAGGCCTAAAGTAGCTATCCAGACACTGCCGTGCGTTCAAAACACATGTTAATTCCAGCCGCCTCGAGAAAGGATAGGCACAAACAGGACTTGGATGGTTCTTGTATCTTCACCCGGACTGGGCCCCTTCGGGTTCACAAAAAAAAATTAAGTACCAAAGTCGACTCCGATTCTAGGATTCGTGCAAAGGCCTAGATCAGGCAAGTGCGTTATTCTGAACATCATTTTATACCATGAGAGAAACGGCCATTCAGCCGTTCAATGGAACACGGAAATATTGATGAGACAAGAGTAAGACGACAATACCCACAAATTTCTGAATAGAATGAGAACAAGGTCTACGACAATAAGGGGCGTAATGACTTGAAGAAGGAGTAGCCACTCCGACACATCCGGTGTTTCCTCGACGGCCCATGACGCACTAACTTCAATCGCTGGGGAAGGAGATAAAACAAAGGAAAAGACGGCAATGGAATATGAGAGACGCTTCATGACGATGCAGCGCTGCTTTCGCTCTCCGTTTCATTGCGACGGCCAGGAACGAACTCGTCGTCGTCGTAAAATCCGTCGAAGAGAGCCAAGAAAGGCTCCTCCTCGTCGGCACTTTCACTGTCGGGTGCGAAATGGGTGGTTTCTGCCACGAAGAAATCCCCGGAAAGGCTTCGTCCGCCGAAAATATCACTGCCGGATGCGAAGACGGTTTCATCGAAAGCACTGTTGAGAATGTCGTCGTTCGTGCCGCCTTCCAGCTGGCGAATCAGTCCGTTCAAGGTGAATCTTATCATCGAAACCGCGTCTTCCTGCAATTGAGCTTGCGTTTAACGTCCTTGAGTCATTAAGGATAGGATTTTTAAGCAAATCTGGGAACTCTTTTAGCTAAAACCATACACTAAATTCAGTTTTAAGCAAGATTTCCAGAATAGTCTTCGAAGCAACAAATATTTTTGAAGCAAAAAAGTCGGAAATTAAAATTCACAACAAAAATATTAAGCTGCGTTTTTTCCTATTAGACATGCTTCTCTAAAAATAACATCAGTACGGTTCGTTAGCTGCTAGAGACAGTTCCAGAAGTCAGCTCCTAGAAACGTCTACCGCAGAGAAGGGCAGATGTAATTACAAAACGGCTTTTCAGTCACCGTTTTGGCCATCACCTGAGCCGACGCCTGGACTATGTCGGCGAGCCCGTCCTTCGTGCCGTCGGAATAAGCGTCCTGAAGAGCCTGCTGCATGTCAACTGCACTCTGTTCCTCTTGCAAAGTCTGAAAAAACGGCTTAGGGCGGGCTTCTAAAGCATGAGGGTGAGTGTGGGTGTAAATTAGAATTATTTTCGTATATCTAATTTTGGAACTTCGTGAATTAAAACCTAAAAAGTTCGTCTCGTCTGTTTTCCGACTGCGTAGATTCTAGAGTTCGGCACCCGTACCAAGGAACGGGCCGTACCCGTACCATACTCGTAGAAAACGGGTACGGGGTTTGGCACGGGGCACCCCCCCCCCCAACACGGCCCTCGTACTCGTACCCGTATTTTTGGCATTTTTGGCCCGCCGCGATGCGCCGCCAGAGCAAAACGTCACCAAATTTAGTAAAATTTTTGACTAAATTTTTGTTGGTGCCGCCTGCGGCGGGCCTATATCCCTGTACTGATCTATGGGATGACATCTAAACCACTTTATGTCGTAGATTATTCGCCCATCACTCGATTTTGGCCTGTGGCAAAAAAATCAAATTTTAGCATGGTTACGAGGTTTGGCACCGTGTTTTAATACGGGTACGGGGTTTGGCACGGGGTCCTCGTGCCGATCTCTAGTAGATTCCTATTCTAGTGTCTTATGTACCTTGTCAGTTAGCTCGATCAACTATTCGATGAGGTTCGTCGCCTCCTCCGCTTTCAATGCCACTCTGATTTGATGATCCTTCAGCGTGCGACGAGCCTCCTCGACGTCACGCTGAGTGGCGCGGACGTATGGTTCCAGATCGTGCTGCCGGTGGCCGCCAATCGCGCAAGTAGTGCACACGACGACGTCCTAAACCGTGGGCCTATACGGAGAACGAAGAAGACTCTACCTCCGCGTCTTCTCCATCGCATGAAGCACATGTGAAGAGATCAGCCTTGGGCATCTTGCGAAGGCACGAAGAGCAAGCAACCGAGCCGATTTTCGCTGACTGTTCCACCAAATCTGAACGATTTTAGTATCAAGGGGCATACTCCCCGAATATAAAACCTACAATAAACATGAGTTTGTTCGACTTACGGTTTCTACCTCAAAATTTCAAATACCTCATAGTTCGAGAAATTTGGAAGGCCTCGCCTCCCCCTCCCGGCCTAGAAATCTTCGCCATCGCGCAGGCTCTAAAGAGCGGCCGTTCTCTGAGGGGATTGTATGCATCCGAGCAACCCTGTGCAAACGGGTCTGGACTCGCGGTCCCGGGTCCAGACCCGCGGGTACGGGTTTGACGCCGTGACGTACCTGCAAGGCGGTAGTTCGTTGGAAAACAGTCGCTCCTCGGTGGCAGGTGAGAAACCTGGCGACATTCCGGACACGACGCGCTGCGGCCATCGGTGGAGTCGCCAACCAGTCGAGTCACGCACTGAGCGCACACGGAATGACCGCACGTAGGCAGCACTTTCGGGTCCCGGAAAACGGTCCAGCAGACGGGGCACTGCAGCGACGACGTCGAGTTCATAATCCGCAAGAAGCAGTTGGTGAAAAGCAGAATAAAAAGCGGGTTGTTCTGAGATAACTCGGTCTTCCTACCAACGAAGCTCCGCATTTTGTACATGTCGGCTGCGTTTGCGCACCCACGACCAGCGGCGTTCATTGCGCGTGATTTTGGGTGCCAAATTGAACAACGCATTAGCAGATAACTGTACAAAGGCCGATGAATTCTTTGAACGTGTGCAGTGAACGATTTGAAGCAAACCACGCATAACTAAAGTCTATGAACCGCATCTACAGGACTTCAGATCACCGGCAGTTAGCTAATGCTTCCGACACCTTGTGATTTTCAATGCTCGCGATTGGCTCGGCGTGAGCTTTCGTTACACGAGGGCACAACTTCCAATACGACTTCCAACGACCGTCTCTTTTAATGTTGTCCGAATCCGTGGGAACTATATGGGCAGCTGCGGCAGCAACAACAGCGCCTACCCCGCGCCCTGCAAATTATGCGAGGATCTGCTAAGATTATGTTTCACTTCCATTTCATTAACTGCGGGAAGAACCCGCAGAACCTGCGGGATTCCTGTCTGATGAACCCAACATTAAACCGTTAGCTTTAATCTGATGGTTACCGACATGCATCAGCCCTTTCATGAAAACGGTTCAGAGCGGGACGGGCCGCAGCCACGCTGGTTACCAACATGTTCATCATTTCATAGCCTATACTTCGTCGTCATCAATATCAGCAGACTATGACCATCTTTTGCGCACATCGCTTAGGGCACGTCACTGATAAAGGTTTTATAAATTTTAAATAAAGGTTTATAAAAGTTATAAGCCGTATTAAGCCTACGAAGACGACTCCAAAAGGAGCCCAGTAAGAGACTATAAGGTCTAGGCGGGAAATGATATTAAAACACAAAACAATTTTTGATATTTACACTATAGCGCAGAAAATGCTCATAGTTCTGCTTGTTCTGATCATCAGCCAGGCCTTAAAGGCTGCCGGTCTTCCCGTCGATGAAGGATGTCCGTCGCAGGGTTTTCCCATTTCCACTTTTTTCAGCCATTTCCATTTCCATTTCCGAAATTTCCAGCATTTCCATTTCCATTTCCCACTAGCACAATTTGCCACCATTTCCATTTCCATTTCCAAGCCATTCATTTCCAATAGTAAATTTACTGCTAGGAATCGTGCTATAAGCACGCAAGTTAAAGGTGAAACGGATACTCGTCGCACGATTCATCTAGCTGACTCTACTTTACTGGCTCCCAAGTGAACTTGTACTCTTCTGGCTTGAATTTGCGAGTAGTTTCAAGTTGGGTGGGTGTCGGCCTTTGGTCAAGTAACGCCCTTTCTTGACACTCTTTTGGCCCGCCGCTAGGCGCCACCGGAGCGGATTTTCAGCATAAATGAAAATTTTCGAGCTAAATTTTGTTAATATCGCCTGCATAGGCTTGATTTGCGTCCACTTTTGGGAAGCATGCAATGGAAAGAAAGCATGTTTTTTGTCGGCCGTTGGTCTGGGTGGTTGGCCTGGCTGGGGGAGGGGAGTAAAGTTGGCCTGGGTGGTCGGCCCGGAGTGGAGAGTAGGGGTCAGGTTGAACCGCCCTGCCCGGGGGAGGGGTCAGGTCGAACTGGGGGGAGATGGGTCGGGTCGGGCTTAGTGGTCGGCCCGGTGGTGGGTCAGCGATTTCATGGCGGAGAGGCCACCGATTTGTCATAAGGGGGGACCCTTCCTTAGGTAAACAAAAAAGCGGAAATGAATGACATTTTTTTCTTACCATTTCCATTCATTTCCATTTCCCACGGGCCAAATTTTTAACCATTTCCATTTCCATTTCTCACTAGCGTCATTTGCTACCATTTCCATTTCCATTCCCATTTCCATTTCCGGGAAAACCCTGGTCCGTCGCGATGGGCGTCTTACCGTGACAGCGACGGGGTCGATGGCGAGGCGCACAAGTGCTTCCAGGTAGTCACATTTCTGCTCACGAGTTCAGAACAATGATAGCTCATCGTGGAGACTCACTTTAGGCTGATACGCTTACCACTGTGTTTTATATGTGGGGCATTGTAACGGGACGTGCAGAATGCTCAATCACCAGGGTTGGGCAAAATGAATATGGGGCGGCAAGTTTTTTATAGACGTAAGTATCTCTTATAGTATGGCAGAGAACATGCTCACGTTAGCTAGGGGTTGGGGAGGGCCAACCCGCCGCGTGATCCCTATGCACGGTTTTTGGCCCCATTTTGTGCTTGCCCCTATCGAACCTGGATTATTCCGCCGCATAGGTGCCAGGGTATTGGGGGGGGGGGTAAAACAGCAGCGGGCGAGGAGGAAAGAACAGACATGCGAGGCACCATCGAAAAAGAGGGAGGCCAGATTTCAGGTTTTCGATGTTGTGGGAGGAGGAACGGAGCAGTCGATAGCGGCGTCAAGCAAGAAGTGCAGATCAGGGGTGTCTCGGAATGAAATTTTTGTATTCGGAATTCGGAATTCGGAATGACCCCTCTCTATTCGGAATTCGGAATTCGGAATTCGGAATGACCCCTCTCTATTCGGAATTCGGAATTCGGAACGCCAAAACAGTCGGAATTCGGAATTCGGAATATCTGAATCGGAATTCCGAGACACCCCTGGTGCAGATCTCGTGGCGGGCACTTAGCGTCGATCAATAGCGCCAGCGAAAACGACTTCGTAACAGGTGGGTTTGGCCGATACTCGAGCCATTTCAGCCTCTTTTTAGATTTTTAGCCACGGACTAAACGATTTAGGACTTGCAGCGCAAGATGCTGCCTCCGCATTCGACGATTCCGATCACCATCTCGGTTATTATACACTGATCGGCGCGGTTTACGATAACATGACTTGGAGCGACGGTAACGCGCTGACCTACGCAAGGTTCTCTGAAACGGCAAAGCGCCACTTCGATCTTGATGGAGGCGAGAGGTTCGTCGACGTTAAGGCTGGGCGCCCTTCGGGTCGGGCCCGGTTCCACGCCGGTTCCGTAAAAAAACCGGCTTCGGTTGCGGTTCCCACGTAATTATGCCACGACAATATTTAGTGCGCAGAGCGTCCATTAGGTCAGCCAGGCAATCGGGTGAACACAGGCACTTGGCGTAAACGATCGGTAGCCATACCGTCATGCCTGACTTCACCGTACCGTACTAGTACAGTGCGCATTACATACGACGCACTGTACGACGTTGGTATCCCAGTTTTCCTAACCGTATACATTATGGCCACGCACCGTACTCATAGCGTACAGGGTACCGTAAGGCGGGCCACTACGGTACGGCCTCAATTTGCCGGTTTTCTGTTTTCGTTCATGTTAGCGTTGTGTTTCGTGCCGCATGCAAACCTGTGCGGGGGCCGAGATTTCCGGCGCCGGCCCGGCCTCTCCTCAGGCCCCTGCCCCGGCCCCCCGTTTTCAACAAGGCCTTGGCGGCGACCCTTTTAGTAAGCGAAATGATAGTTTAAAGCGGGACGATTTCCATAGATGATAACTTTAGCACAAAAACATGAAATTAAGAAAAGGAAGGAACGCGTAACCAATTTAAAGTCGTCGGTCTGGGTGCATTCTGATGATTTTTTTAGCCAACTTGGGGTAATTTTAGCCAAGTCCGGGATTGAGGGGGCCGGGGGTGGGGGGGGGGGGGGCGGCCCCGGCCCCGGCCCCCGACTTTCGGCCTCGGCCCCCGCACAGGGTTGGCCGCGTGTCACCTGGCCACATGTCTTCAGCGTTGCCCCATGCTACTGTAGCATCTTACTACTTTCTTTTTTCCAGGAACGTGATCGTCCAGATTTATCCGCTCGCTTACAACGCTACGGCCAACTACGGTGAATGGGCCATTCCGTTCGACCGTTTGACGCTAATACTGAACGCAGTTTGCCAGCTCGTCCTTGCATAGCAACTAAAATCCGTAATCGGCGCAAACCACTGGCGCGGTTCGAGTGCATCACTTGTTCAAATAAAACTGACCTGACTTTGTACCCGCGTCCAAGAACTTCCAAGACAGAAATTGAAGTATTACTGACCCCAAATCCGGCACCGATCGCTTGCGATATCGGGCAGTCATGGATCTGTCCCATTATCCGGGTAGGGGGAAATCGACCAAAATTGTTCAGGGGTGGGATGAAGTTCGCTATCCCAATGTCCGGCCGGGGGGGGGGAGGGAGGTCGATAAGCAAAGGGTCCCCATTTTGGTTTCGGGCAAAAAACGATTTTTGGCCTTGCTTCTTCATTAGGGTCCCAAAAAAATATTCCTCCCGCCTCCCCGGAAAAGATTTTTGGTCAATTCCCCCCCCCCCTCCTCTCCCGCACTGATAATGGGAAGATTCGTAGGCATGTGTGCACGCAAGCATGACCAGATAATCGCAAGCTGCATTTCTCCAAAAGTGACGTTATACTCGGGCGGCCCTTCTTAAGTTTCTTGAAATTTGAATGTCAATGCGGTGACTCATAATTATTTTTCTGAGAACTTGCAGAACATATCTGTTGCCGTTTGACATACCGCTTAGCGTTCAGTTCTCCATTCGGTTGATTCACCGATTAAATAACAAACAAATTTAATTTAATTCACCGATTAAATAACAATAAATCAATCAAAAATAATCCACTTATCACAGACTATTAAACATAGCCGTCGAAGTCGCTACTGAAAAAACGCACGTTAGTGGAGCTCGGGCTCTAAATGACGAACAGAAGATCCTGGCAGGCCTGGGGGTACCGGTCCCGGTACTCGAAAAGCTTACCCCCAGCCATGGAGCCTGAATTACCATTGGGCATTTACAGTGCTCGGATATTTAAGTCTTACGGAATTGACCATTTTATTTTTTTATGAGCAAACATAGGCAAGAAGCGCCAACAACGCTGCGACCAAGAAATAGCCAACCAAAATATAGCCCACATGTCTCCGTCAGTCTGGGACGCGTCGGCCTCGCCCGACGGGGGAAGATTCGATGCGAAAGCGTTGGGTAGTGGCATCGGCGTGCCGATTCGTAGTGTACCGGCGTTGCTGTCGGGATTTCTGTCATCGTGACGACCGAAAGCGTCCTCCTCGTCTTCGTGCATCCGGCCCCAGCCGCCGCTAGCGTCTTCGTCACTCATTGCGCTCCTGGGACGCAAGATGGCGCTTGCGCTGTCAGATGCGAAACCGGCGCCACCGTCGACGCCATCAGTGTTGTCGTTTGCGCCGACTTCTAGTCGGCGACTGAGGCCATCCAGCGCGGATTTTATCAACGAGACTATGCAGTAACGCCGAGAGGTGACTATGCTGCGATGGGCTATGTTAATGACAAGTACCTACGTTGTTATTTGTTATTGACCGGGCCATCCCTCCGATTATTGTGCTGTAGCTCACAAACTGCGGCAAGGACGCGTTTTTACCAGTTCCACCATAACCTGCAAACGCAACAGGATGCACAATAAGGCTGGAAGGTGGGACGTGGTGAGGATGCCTTGCAAAACAATGCAGAGCGGAACAAGAAACCGCGTAAGCAACAAAACGCGCTTCCGCTTTGGCTGACCCATAAAATCAGTGGTGATTTTGTGGAGTCCGTCAAATATCGACATCCGGAACATCTTATAAAGCGGCATGTTTAAGGTAAGCGGAAATTTCCTGCGATACCCGACTTACTCGATTTGCAGGTTACCATTTTCGTGCTTTCAATAAGCGCGCACATGGCTAAAGGAGATGGTAAGTGAAATTGTCGTTGTAGTGCTTCGCAATGCTACGGGCAGTGGCGTAGCGACCCTTGGGGCGAGGGGGGGGGG
>JNEY01000936.1:29973-47073 GCA_020875895.1 Aphelenchus avenae
TGCATTGGGACCACCCCACACGGCACGGACACGGCCTCCGTGTCCGTGTCCGTGCACGGACACGGAGAGAGTGGTCCCAATGGCAATTCCGTGCACGGACCGTGCACGGAATTGCCCACGGACCGTGCACGGAAGCGTATTAAAAAAAACTAAAAAACACGGCCACGGAATCCGTGGATTTGAACTGGCGAGCTCACCTGAAGCAATTTCTTCGGCTTTTCTGAACGTTTGGAGCTAAGATTTTTTATCCTAGGGGGTTTTAGACCGCGCTGAGTCCGAAAATGATATCAGTTTCTTGATAGGGGCTCGTTAGGGGCCTGTATCCCCTTACCGATATGCCTTTTTAGGGTTTATTTTTTTATATCGGGCTCCCCTATTCGTGGATCCACCTGATAGTGGACCCCGTGTCAACTATTCGGGGTTTTACGGTATCCCTTATCCCTATCCGGTATCTTATCGTCCTCCCTTTATCTATGAGATCTGTTAAGGAACGAAAATACGCTTTTGGCACGTATATTACTGTTTGGTTTACTGTCCAATACTGTAACCGTGAAGGAAGCCGCACGGAATGCATTGGTCAGCCGGCGGCAGCGATGGCCGATACGGGATTCGGTCTCGAAAGCAACGGTGCTTGGCGTCAGCAAGTTCAACCACTTCCTCCAATACGACCGGCTAGGGGACGTCCTCCACAGGAAGCGATCGCTTTTCGCCAGGAACTAGTAGACTTCTTCTCGAACGAAGGAGCAGTCGAGTGGCAACTAGACTACATTTAATTTGCTGTGGTTACGATTACGACTGATTGTGTATTAAACGACTTACTTGTTTTCCTACCGAACAGAGATGTTAACAATGCCTAGTACGTTTGCATTATAATTCGAAGGACTGTATTTGCACCGTGGACCTTAGTAATGAAGCCCAAGACGTACTTCGGCGGTGAGGGCGCGAAGGCAGAGAAAAAAAAGCTACTCACGGACAAGGACCACGCCCGTCTTCAGGCCATGAAGGACAGAAATGACGGGGCTCTTCCCGAATGGTTCGGTAAACGCAAGACGGACGGACGACCAGCGCGCACAGTCCGCATTTTCTGGATCAGAAAATCCACGACGAAGGACGAGGTATGATTTTTCACAACTTGTCCTTTAGTGGGCATCTTAAGATCCTGTCATTTTTCGCACAGCACCAGTGGACCATTCTTGACGTCTACGTCCGTCCCGAGGAAAACGACGCCTTCCTGGTTTTCGACACGCTCGCCGAAGCCGTCGATTTCAAGCACCGGGTGGACAAGACAAAGCAACGTTTGTTGGAGAAAGAATGGACGGACATCCCCTTCATTCTGCGGAAGGTAGAGCAGAGCAAGGAAGGAAGGTTTCTACGCATTAAAGCGAGACACTCGAAATTTATGTGAAAAGTCACTTCACGGCACGGATACGGCACGGAGTGCATTGGGACCACATTCATCTCCGTGCCGTGTCCGTGCCGTGTCCGCGTCCGTGCACGGCCCGGAAAGGGTGGTCCCAATGGTCCGTGCCGTGTGCTTTCCGTAAAAATCCACGGCACGGAAAGTGCACGGACCGTGCACGGATGCCAAGGTGGTCCCAATGCCCCCGTGCCGTGTCCGTGCCGTGCACGGCACGGACACGGATTCCGTGTGCACTGGGACCGTAGTGTAACTCTGTGCGTCTGGGCTTGAATCAAATAACGGACTAGTGATCACCTGGAAGCAATGGGACGCTCCAGGACACTCCTTCCAGCCGTCGGGGCAGACTGGCGTCGTCGTGGGCGTAGTCGACGGTGTAGTCGTCGTCGGTGTAGTGGTCGTTGTCGTCGTCGTAGTCGTCGTCATGGTAGAGGTACTGGTCGAGGTCGTCGATGTGGTCGTTGGCGGAGTTGGAGGCGTCGGCGCTGCTGGAGTGGGCGGAGTTGGTCCAGCGGGCGTGGGTGGTCCGCTTGGAGCAGGAGTGACGCCAGCGGGTGGCCCACCAGGTCCACCTGGGCCGCCGGGCCCACCAGGACCGCCCGGTCCGCCGGGAGTTCCAGGAGGAGGCGTAATGCCAGCTGGGGGTCCCCCAGGGCCGCCGGGACCGCCTGGGCCACCTGGTCCGCCGGGTCCTATATGCGTACATAGAAAGCGCTAAGAGCGAATTTTTAGACCAGAAATCGGCAGATGGACTGCCCAGCTTAGACCATAAGCCGACCTGCATAGAAAAAATTCAGTTTACGAAAAGCCTTACCGTTTGGTCCGCCAGGAGTGCCAGGCGGCGGTGTTATGCCGGCCGGAGGCCCTCCAGGACCTGCAGGTCCACCGGGACCACCAGGACCGCCGGGTCCTAAACGTGGAATGCAATGTCTCAGCGAATTTAGACCAAAGTTTTCAGCAGGAACCGCCTAAGTGTAAAAAAAATTCAGAGAATGAAATGACGTACCATTCGGTCCGCCAGGAGTGCCAGGTGGAGGCGTGACGCCGGCAGGTGGGCCGCCCGGTCCGCCTGGGCCATTCGGTCCGCCTGGACCACCAGGACCGCCTGGTCCGCCGGGAGTTCCGGGCGGAGGTGCGCCCGGTGATGGAGTGACGCCTGCAGGTGGTCCGCCAGGCTCACCTGGACCGCCTGGTCCGTTCGGACCACCAGGGCCTCCAGGTCCACCCGGTCCATTTGGTCCACCTGGGGTTCCAGGAGGCGGCGTGACGCCGGCCGGTGGTCCATTCGGTCCACCGGGACCGACAGGCCAGGTCCACCCGGTCCATTTGGTCCGCCTGGAGTGCCAGGAGGCGGTGTGACGCCCGCCGGAGGTCCTCCAGGCCCACCTGGACCGCCTGGGCCTCCAGGACCGCCAGGGCCATTTGGCCCACCGGGCGTCCCCGGCGGAGGCGTAACTCCGGCAGGTGGTCCGCCTGGACCACCGGGCCCTCCTGGACCGCCGGGACCGCCAGGCCCATTCGGACCGCCAGGGCCTCCTGGCCCGCCTGGGCCGCCCGGAGTTCCAGGCGCAGGCGTGACGCCTGTGCCAGGCGGCAGCGTGTTGGTGCCGGTGCTCGGTGGTGCAGGTGTGGGTGTTTTGTCGCTGTCCTAAAGCATCGCGATGACTTGGGCCGATGTTCAAGCGGTACACGTAACCGTGCTTGCACGTTTTTATTACGTCGAAAATTTGCGACTTATTTTATGGCGCCTTCCATCCTCTTCAACTTACATCTCCGCACACAATAGTGGTGCCAACGGTGACCGGTTTGTACGGCGGGCAGCAGGACTTGCGTGGATATGCGCACGGCGCTCGGTTGCACGTCACAGTTCGAGTAGCGGAGCCGCTAAAGATTCAACGCTAAAGTTTGGGCGAAATCAGCAGTAAGATCGGAGCACGGGATCCTCCCCCTTCCCCCCATATTACGCCAGGGAGGGTCCAGAATGGGGATCCCGTCCGCTTCCGCGCCCCAAGCTAACGTATAATTAGAACGTATAATTAGACGCCCGTACCATATTCCGTACAATGTTCCGTACTGTGTACCATATTCTACGGTACCGAGTAGTCTATGGCGCAGGGGCCAATATGGGTTTCCGTACTGTACCATCGCAGTAAAGTACGGCCTCATTTTTGGGTTAAAAATGCGCTATTACGGTCCGCAGGATGGCCGTACCGTACTCTAGGGTACGGAGTACGGCACGAGGTGGTAGTTCGGCATGGAGAGCCGGCGTCTAGCGGAAGGACTATAAAGTCGTTTTGGGCAGGATTTCTTCGAGTAGCAGGACCAGGTTCAGGACCCAAATACCCCGGTATTCCAGGGCGAGAATCGAGCCAGTCCTGGTAGATATTTGTGTAACAGTTCCGACGTATTTCCCTGTGGCAGCGTGCCGACAGCCAGTCAACGGCCGCGATCAATGTCGTTCGTTGATTAATGAAATGTGAATAAACTTACGTGCACGGACACGTTGCTGTAGTGAGACACTGGCGAGTCTGAGTGACCGTGCCACAGGAGCCGCATGTGTCGGGGCAGGCACCGCTGCTGACGAAGTCGCCCCATTGGTACGTGCAAGCTAAAGCAGCGTTTTTTTACAGAACTGGTACAACTTTCCTTCGAACTTACTTCCTCCAGGCGTTCCAGCTGGTGGACCGCCAGGTCCTCCTGGACCACCAGGTCCATTGGGGCCGCCAGGTCCTCCTGGACCGCCAGGCCCATTGGGGTCCGCCCGGGCCGCCAGGAGTGCCTGGTGGCGGACTTCCTGCTGGCGGACCTCCAGGACCGCCTGGACCACCAGGACCATTGGGCCCTCCAGGACCGCCCGGACCGCCAGGTGAGCCTGGTGGCGGACCTCCGGCTGGTGGACCTCCAGGGCCTCCGGGTGAGCCGGGCGCAGGGGCACCAGGCCCGTTCGGATCGGTTGGTTGAGGTCCGCAAATGATCTGGTTGTTGACGACGTCAGTCTTGTAAGGACTGCAGCAAGAAGCGCGCGGGTACTGGCACGGCGCCACGTTGCAGTTCGCTTGCTTGGAGTCGGATCCACTACAATGCATTGTCGATAGAAGATCAATGAAATAATGCTTGAGCGCGCGTTTGCAATGCATGTGATCCTGATCCTACCAATGCGATCGCGTCCATGCAGCCAAAGCCGCAGCAGGAACGCGCGCACGCGGGTAGTGGCTCGAATGCCGTACAGGCGACTGGGTACATACAACTGCACGCGTTACTTCGCATTATGGATAATACGCACCATGCGACGCCATGCCAACAGTTGCTAAAGAGAGAGGGCATGCCATGCGGGCGATGCTTACGTAGAGTTAGAAGACCGTACTACGGTACGGATACGGGCCGTACCATATTTCGTACCGTATTCTACGGTACGGATAAACGGTACGGGGGTTAAGCCAAGTACGGAGTACTGTACGGCATGGATCTTCAGCTAAACAATTCACTATTACGGCAGTACGATACGGCCGTAGTACGGCCGTACCGTGTTTCGTACCGTATTATACGGTACGGAGTACGGTACGGGGGAGGGGATCGCGTCTAAGATTATGCTTACGTATCTACTTTCGTGGATCAGTTGGAGCATCCGAAAAGATTTCATTTCATCATGCGGGGTGATTTTCTAGAGTGTGACTGCCGTACCGTACTACGGGCCGTACCGTACTGCGTACCATATTCTACGGTACGGAGTACGGTACGGCTATGGGTCAGTACGAGTTGCCGTACCGTACAGTACTGGTACGGTACGGAGTACGGTACGGCGGGACCCCAGTACGGCGCCGTATTCCGTACCGTACTACAGGCCAAAAAATGCCCATTTTTAGCCAAAATCGAGCAAATTTTGGGCATTTTTGACCAAAATACGAGCAATTTCGTCAAAAATGACGGGTATGCATTCGTATCTAACACCTTTTTTACGCTTAATTTCGATGGCGTTGTTGCTTGATGTCCTAATGTTTCGTTTTACTTGCGAAAAGGCATAAAATATGAAATTTTATGTTACCGTACTGCGGCGCCGTATTCCGTACCGTACAGTACCGTACTGCGCCGTACTGGTACGGTACGGTGTACGGTACGGGGGGTCAGTACGGTACGGAGTACGGTACGGAGGGAGGGGGGGGTCAGTACGGTACGCAGTACTAGGGGGAGGGGTAAAGTCGCACTCTATGATTTTCGCACCACGTGCATGCTCGCATGTTTTAGCGCGTCATGTCATGCATGCACGGAATGCTGCAACTATCATACGATCAAGAGAGTTTTGCATGGAAATGCATGTGGTGTCGACAAATATGCCATACTTCATGCGACAAGATCATGCTTCGGCGTCTATGGGGCTATAACGCTACATGCAAACAAAACAAGAACGCATTGCATGCATGCACCTGACAACCATGCGGTCGCTTTTATGTTAGCCCGCATTGAAATGGACCTACCTACAACTTCCCGCTGTACACGCTTGTCCGTTTGCAACGCACTGTCGAGTGTACGTGGCCTTTCCGCACGATCCACATGTATCCGAGCAAGCGCCGACTTGCGACCACGCCGACCACTGACACGTCGAGCCCGCTGGTGGGCCGACGGGGCCACCAGGTCCACCCGGGCCGCCTGGAGTTCCAGGTGGCGGGGGTACGCCGGCTGGTGGCCCACCAGGACCGTCTGGGCCACCTGGACCGTTAGGGCCGCCTGGACCGCCAGGAGTTCCCGGCGGTGGTCCGGCTGCCGGTGGGCCGCCAGGACCGCCTGGCCCACCCGGACCGTTCGGTCCACCAGGTCCGCCAGGTCCTCCGGGCCCGTTTGGTCCACCTGGAGTGCCAGGCGGTGGCGATCCAGGATCGGTTGGCGGCGGCGGTTGCGGTCCGCACACGATTGCGCCGTTGGCCACCATCGCCTTGTAGGGAGCGCAGCAGGAAAGTCGAGGATATTTGCATGGAGCGATTCCGCAATTCTCTTGCTTCGTGGCGGCGCCGCTAGAATAAAAAGTGAAGCATCAAAGTATGTAAAATACTTTTAGTTAAAACATATAAAATATTTTCAGTTAAAACCTACAGTTAATTTTAGTTTATATATACGAAATATTTTAGTTATAGCGTGAAATTAAAACTAAAATTTATTGACTAAATAGTAAAAAATTCTTGAAGATACAATTAAACATTCAAAAAAATTATCTTTCAAAATTAGGATTCAGCGCGTCGAAAATATTTTAAAGTGTCAAGTTTTTATATGATTCCTGTTTACGGAACGAGCTTACCGACAACTTGCTGCGCTACAGGCAACACCACTCGCCTGACATTGTCGAGTGTACGTCTGCTTTCCGCAGGAGCCGCACGTGTCGGAGCAAGCACCTGAAGCGGTCCATGCCGACCATTGGCATGTTGTTCCTGCTGGTGGTCCGCCAGGACCTCCGGGGCCACCGTGCCCGCCTGGTCCACTGGGGCCGCCTGGGCCGTTCGGGCCACCTGGACCCCCAGAGCCACCGGGACCACCCGGACCGCCAGGCGTTCCGGGCGGCGGCCCGGCTATGGGGCAGTAGGCGGCGCACGTGTCGGCCTGAAAGCAAAGATTGAAAGACTGACCCAAAATAGTTCCCATGTCAGAAGGGACACGAATGTGACTACGGACGAGAAACATGCCTTACCTACGTGCTGCAAAGACGAAGGACCCTTAGGAACTACTTCTGAACACTTCGAGTCGCTAAAACTAATTAGCCACTCTCTCCTGACCAGGGCGATAATAGCCGCTTCGTGGGTGCGTACCGATCGCAATCTACCACATCATCCAAGGAGCACTTTCTCCGTAGAAACTATGATATAAAAAATTTCTAGAAATTCTCCTTCCTCTCAACAGAGGGTTATTCCACGGAATAAAGTTTATGACGGTTTTTACTCAAAAATTGCCAGAAACAGGAAATAAAATCAGATCTTACCGCACATGTCGGCAGCGTCGATCCTGGACTAGACGGCACTGGTTGTTCGCCGCCCGATGGTGTGCCGCTTCCAGGCGTTCCACTGCCTGGTGTCCCACTGCCTGGAGTTCCTGGTGAGCCCGGCGTGCCGCTGCCGGGTGCTCCTGGTGAGCCTGGCGTGCCACCTGGTGGTGTACCGCTGCCCGGTGGTGTGCCTGCCGACGGTGTTCCGGATCCAGGAACAGGTGCTCCACCTGCCGGCGGAGTCCCGGCGCCAGGAGGCTGGGCTCCGACTGGTGTACCGCCGATTCCACCAGTCGGCGCTCCTGATCCTGGAGTGCCTGGCGAGCCAGGAGTACCGGAACCTGGTGTGCCTGGCGAGCCCGGAATGCCAGAGCCTGGTGCGCCAGGAGAGCCTAAACTAGTTGGTTTGCACAATTTTATGGCGGGAAAAGCATCACGCTTTTGGGACGACAGATAATTTTGGCCTTTATGACCTATTACCGTGAAGCCAAAATGGCCGCCATGGGGAAAAATGCAGGACAGTCCCGTGCATTTGGGGGTCTGAGGGGCTGTCCAGAAAATATGTGAACCTCACAAAGCGATTTTTGGACCCCCCCCCCTCCCCCCTCGTGAACAGTTGTGAACAATGCCTCGACCCCCCCTGTGAACCTCACAAAAAATTTCAGGTCATTTTACCTAGTGCACGTTCCAGAATTTCAACTGCTCATTTTTGCCAGTGTGACTTTAGCATTGGTGAACGAAAACATAGGAAAAATAAAATGGCTCGCCGCAGGCGATACCGACGAAATTTTAGGTTAAAATTGCACAAGCAAAGCCAAAATTTCGCTTGTCGGCGCCTGCGGCGGGCATATTTTGCGCCTTCTGCTGTTCACGTGAACAACCCCTTGAACCCCCCTCCCCCCTCTGTGAACAACTGTGAACAACTGGCTGACCCCCCCCTCCCCCCATGTGAACCTCACATATTTTCTGGACAGTCCCTGATACTTTAGCTTCAGCTAAGGCGGACTCTCCGTCGAAAATTGGAGTGTCTACAAATGTTTTTTGTCTGTTCTGGTTCTGGTCCGATGTTTGAGTTTTTCGAAATTTTTTCCCGAGTCCGATTCCGCTGGGCTTACCGTCGAGAATTTCGACTAAAAACCGTGCATTCCGAATTTCCACAAATCAACATCCTCCCTAAACGCCCATGCCACAAACCGAAGGTTTACCGGTGATTCGAGAGAACTCCGTTGGATGCTTACCTGCCGGAGGAGTTCCTGATCCACCCGCCACTGGCGGTACCGGGGCAGGAGCATTTACTGACTCCGCTGAGCACGGCGTTCCCGGTGCTGGCCCTGGTGCTTCCACAGGGTTAACCGGTTGAGGGCCGCATATCACGCTTCCGCCGGAGACCATCGCTTTCATCGTGCCGCAGCAGGAGTTACGCGGGAAGTTACATGGCGTTAGGTTGCAGTTCTTCGTCTTGGACGTAGGGCCACTGAAACATCGAATATGTTGTAAATAAATTCGTATTTTATTGTTTTATGCTTACCGCCTAAATTCCATGTCTTACAAGGATTCAGAACTTGCAGTTGTATTCATTTAAATATATTTCATTTTTAACAAATATTAAATAAACTAGTTTTTTTCTAATTTACAGGAATTTTGTAAATTTTTGACCTGTTACTGGTTTTACCGCGGTTCGAAAAGCTTTTTTTGGGAAAGCGTTTACAATTTTTTCAGTGCCTCCCATAATTTTATGATACAAAACAGATACAGTTCACCTCAAAATTTCACTGGATATCCTTCAACTTTGATGAAGCCGCCTAAATGAGCCTATCTGCACAATTTACGACTTACGTGCATGGACATCCTTGAGCGGCGCTTTGGCACGTTCGTGCAAACGTGAGCTTTCCGCAGGAACCACAAGTGTCCGTGCATGCGCCGCTTTGTGCCCATGCGGACCAAATGCCTCCTGCGCAGCACTGAGAAGTTGCTGCATGCAAGAGTGATATGGACAGTGACAATACCAGTATGAGATGTCTTGCCCTCATCTAAAGTTGCCGAGAAACTTACATAAAGGAAAAGTAATTGAAACACGGTTGCGCTGGAAAAGGCGAGACGTTACAATAAAGAAGCAAAAAAGCACTCGTCGTTCGTTCCGTACGCCGTACCGTACCCTAGAGGTCGGCAAACCTCCCCCCGTACCGTACTCCGTACTGTACTGACCCCCCCCGTACCGTACTCCGTACCGTACCAGTACGGCGCTACGGTACGGTAAGGAGTACGGCGCCGTAATACGGTAATAAAAAATTTGAAATTTTCTACCTTTTCGCAGGGAAAACGGAACATTAGGACATCGATCAACAACGCCATCAACATTAAGCGTTAAAAAGGAGTTAGATACGAACACATACCCGTCATTTTTGACGAAATATTTCGTATTTTGGTCAAAAATGCCTAAAATCTGCTCGATTTCGGCTAAAAATGGGCATTTTTTGGCCTGAAGTACGGTACGGAATACGGCGCCGTACTGGGGGTCGAGCCGTACCGTACTCCGTACCGTACCAGTACGGTACTACGGTACGGTAAGGAGTACGGCGCCGTAATACGGTAATAAAAAATTTGAAATTTTCTACCTTTTCGCAGGGAAAACGGAACATTAGGACATCGATCAACAACGCCATCAACATTAAGCGTTAAAAAGGAGTTAGATACGAACACATACCCGTCATTTTTGACGAAATATTTCGTATTTTGGTCAAAAATGCCTAAAATCTGCTCGATTTCGGCTAAAAATGGGCATTTTTTGGCCTGAAGTACGGTACGGAATACGGCGCCGTACTGGGGGTCGAGCCGTACCGTACTCCGTACCGTACCAGTACGGTACGGTACGGCAAGCCGTACTGACCCGTAGCCGTACCGTAGAATACGGTACGCAGTACGGTACGGTACGGAATACGGTACGGTTGCCGACCTCTGCCGTACCCCCCCCCTACCAATACGGTACGGATCCTGTATGGTCGTTCGGTACGGGCAGTACGTAGCATGACACGACTTTGCTAACGAGACGAACATGCGTATACAAAATTGTGTGTTGTCATCCAAAGGATTGTTGTGCAAACATCTACAGGATTCTGGCGACGTGCAGGTTACAAAGTAGCGACATCGCCCCGTGCCCGACAAATGTGCGCCTTTTGTTTTGCTGCCGCTAGTACAAAGCGGCGTGCATCGGATTTCGTTGCAGCCGATTTGGATAATAAATTCCCTTGTCAGAATCTTCTGCAAGCGAGGGACTGCAATGGATGAACGTGTATGTATGGGAAACTAGCATTCTGCGAAATTAAGGCTTTTAATACGTGACACAGTGCTGTACTTCAGAGTGCGTCAAGTGACGACTAAGCAATGCGTGTACTCGAGAAAATTCCCATTACGACAAGCTTTGGTCTAGTTCTAGTTCTTCTACTCTACCGACGGACCTCCAACACGTTACGCTGTCAAATGATTAGCATGGAGCAGGGCAAATAAAATGACAGGAGACCTTTTCAGGGCTTGGCTTGTCGAGAATGTCACCGAAAGCAAATGAAATGTGGACATCGAACGTCTGCTTCGCTAGCAAGGCGTCCGCCGGAACGCATCGCCGGTAAGGAACTCTTGACACAGAACATAAATGAAAACGAACGGAAAACCGCAACACAAGAACCAAGATTTTACTCATCCGACACTTGTCGGAATGCATGTACTGAACCAAACCACTTCCTCCTTTCCGCCATATAAGGCCGAACGGTGGCGCCATAACATGACTCGTTAACACTGTCCGCTTGCAAGGCCGACCTCTTTGTTCTTCCAGACCAAGAGGTCCTGCAGCTGCACGCGTCTGCGGGCAGACGCTGCGTCAACAGCAGACATCCCCGCTTGTACCGCTTGCTCCGTTGGACTTCCAGAAGGATTTCGGATGCGCCGCGTGAAAGACCTGCATGTTTAAACATGTGTCATGCTACGCCGCAGCGTGTTGGCGGAGCTCTTTGTAGATCGACGCGGAAGTGTGCAGCTTCCGTAGTCGTTTTCAAAATCGTGATCAACCTTGTGGTTTGCTATGTTTCGATGCATCTACTGCACTGCCACTTCCGCAGGTCTTTGAAATAAGTGCATCCGAAGTGCACGCTGCAAAAAGAGTTCGATGTCTCTGCTTGCAGAATGCCCGAAGTGCGTATCGGTACATGCAAGATTGTATGAATGAAGCAACAGCAATCGCGCCCGGAATGCCATCAGCAGTCCGCTACATATTTGCGTTCGGAAGCTGCAAATATGCATCTTTTTGATGCAAACGAAACGGCTACCTGACCAAGCCGCTAAGCGGCAGAGTTTCAAGCGTTTAGAGTTAGAATCCCGTTTTGTTAGCAGTAATGATGAAAACCCGGATTTTTGCAAAGTGCCTCTAAATCTTGCTTGCAGGAGAGCCTGTTCCCGCAAAACGATTGCTCCGTTTCCACCGATTCCTTTGTTTTGACTTTCGTCGAAATGAGCGTGATCAGTCTGCACGCGCAACTGTTTTCTGGCGGACAATAATTCAGCAGTTCCTGACGGAAACACGAGCGGGCTAGTTGCAGAAGGCCTAGCAGCGCAAATTTGATCCGTTCACGAAGGAGCCACGTGAGCATCAATGAATTCGTCGCGTTGTTGGGGTGGAAACTCAGGAAATTCAAATCCACTCCGAACCGCAAGGTAAAAAAATACAACCGAAGCGAATTCGAGATTTTTAAAAATGCACCGAACTTCCGAAGTTGTCAGTCAATGCTTCTGAACAAGGTACTGGGCATACCAGCCAAATAAGGCAAATCTGCCTAAATACGAAAATGTTCAAAGAAGTTAGGGCTAAAATGTGACACGTCACAGGTGACAGCATGCGCTGTTTGAGTAAAATATCAATTAAATATTAAAATTCCGTCGGCATGCTGCGCCTAGCCGCGAGCCATTTTATCTAGTGCATGTTTGGCGTCTCAGTTTTTGGACCGACTCACAATCCGAAATACCAAAGACAAAATGCATAGGTTGTTCCAAAGGACCGAATCCAGTCCGAACTTCGTTCCGATCGTGCTTGTACGACAAGCGCAAAATCACTTCCTAAGGTCCGTGAACTTAGAGACAACGAAACGACTCTTGCTGTTGTAGATTTCGTCCCGCAAGCGCGCAAAAATTGTGTTGCAGGCTGCAAAGGGCGTCCGCTAACAAGTGTGCCCGTGAGCCGGAGGGACGAGCCCGCCGATGTCGGAAGTGTGAGTAGAACAGTCGAACGACTCGTTTCCACGTTGCTTCATTGTTTGCTTCCGAATCTCGCAAGGGACATCTGTACATCAAACGATTATTCAGTTCCATTTCAAAGAAGTACACGACTGACGTTGTTTTTCAGGTGATTTATTGGCTTCAGCTTCCATCTTCAACCTTTACTTTCGACTGGTTTTGAAACAGGAGGATTTTAAAATTTAAATTTAGTATAAAACCCTTTCTCGTGAAATTGACCTGGCAAATTTGCAGCGGAAACGCAAAAAAATTGCGACACTTTCTCCCTTCGCTTCGTTCGCGAGCGAGGAGGTCTCCCTGAGATTGGGGGAAGGGGCCCGCCCGATGCTGAACAATGCTGACCAAGGGGGGGGGTAAAAAATAAATCAGGTAGCCGCTATCGACTGCATTCAAGAGCCGTTCTCCGTACCGTGGCGTTTTAACGGCACGGCAGCACGTCCACGGCGGGCTTTCGCTTCCCTCTTGCACTCTTCAAAACGTGCGCTAGAAACCAACGATGACCTCGGAAAACAATTGTGGGTGCATTGTGCACTTCGCCTCTTTGCACTGAGACTAGGATCACGTTTCATTAACTTGATATCGAAAGGAGCTTGACGGAGACTGTTTGCCCAGACGTGTTCTCACACACAGGCGCATTCTGTTGGAAGTCGCATACGTCCCCCTCAGCATTGGCTACATGCTGCAGGAAGGCTAAAAATACATCAGCTACCTAACTGTCGTCGGCTTATTTCGCTCAAACGTATAAGTTCTAAGAAATGGAAGCCTATCACTGCTCCTACACGCCGTATCGGTGCTGCAAGCAGACGGCGCGTGCTAAGCAGCAGTCATCGCTGGCTATGAGCGGTGAGCTTCTTTGCGAAATTTGTTGTAAATCATTTCCATTTTTGCGGACACTCGAAAAAGACACTCGCTTCAGTGCGGCGGTTCCCTTCTAAAAATGTTGAGACAAAGCATAAAGCCAAGCATAGGACGCATAATTAGCAACAAGGAATGTCGCTGGAAATGGCGTCTTCAGGGACGAGGAAGCAGGAAGAACCGGCGGACGAAGAAGGCGCAATGGACTTCCTAGCCGTCATACTCTTTGTAATCCTTCCCGTGATTGTCATATTCTTTGCGACTGTAACGTATTTGGATAGGCTTGATGACTAAATACATGTGATTTTCATGCATTGGTCACGCGTGCTTTGTTTTCGTCGCTGCTTTACACCGACCAGCTTCTGAAAGCTCGTCATTGTTTGCTCAATAAGCTGACTGCTGGCAATCAATGTTTGCTTGGCAGAGATGGCAGGTTGCACGCGGTTGGACAATATCATTCCCAGTACGAGGCGATCACCTCCCACGTGATGCTCGCGAATGTCTGCATCATCGATGCGACTCTCCTGTTTCACCGCGCACCCCTATGGGGAGGGAAGTCTGAAAATAGTGTTTCGGGGACACTATTAAGAGGCGATGTTACACGAGCCCTTAGTACTGTTCCCGTTCTTCTGGCTCCCCGATTTCCTTGCTGGGCGTTCCCAAACCTTAGCATTGCCGTTCACTAGTCGCCCCAGCGCTTTCTTTTGTTCAGCTAGCATTCGAATTCTCACGAATGGAATGTTGGTCGCTAGACAACGTAGAATATTCATGCGAAATTTATAGTTTCTCGTATGATTACCGAGCTTCGAATTTTCTTACATCCGGTGACACTAGACAAACTCACTTAGCGAATTGCGCTAGTCTTCGTCCTGTCCTACGTTCAGCGATGTGAGGTTTCACATGTCCATAGCGTGTTTTATTTTAGTGAATGCTTCATTTGCTCGCTAAATATCGTCCCTTGGACGCTTCGCAGAATACTATGTACGGTACCAAACGCCGGTTATAAAGCTGTGGACAAGTCAGTACAGCTTCTTGTTCTCGATATTTCCTCACGCTGCGCATTCGTCAATTTTGGGTAGCAATGAAGACGCGATCCGGCAAGGCCTTCCCATCTCCTGATTCGCCGCAGCAGGACGAAGCGAGTACTGCAAAGCGCCAGAAGCTAGAAGCGGAAGTAAGAACAGGTTATTCCTAGCCTCAAAGCTTGGCTATTACGGCTTCCTTGCTTTCACGAGTGTCATTTAAGTTTGGACTATAATTCCTAGGCTCGCTCTCGCCCGGTTTTGCCAAACGAGAACTTCCCCGACGTGCTGAAGTGTCTCGACCGCGACACTCTCGATTCCGTAATATTCGTATGCCAGTTTATGTCCAACTTCATTAGCCTCGACAAGGATGACCAGCTGGCACTTCGCGTGGTTGCACAAGTCTGCTTGGGCGAAGTCCGAACGTAAGTAGGCTTACTGTTGGAGAAGCGACAGTTCCCTCACGCCAAGCCTGGAACCGAATTTCGCGTTCGGAAATTGGGATTGAGCGAAAAACATTTGTCCGAAGCTGCCACAGATAAAATGGCATGCCGCCATGAGCTAACCGGCTCCTGCTCTTGGCGAAGAGTTCACCGTAGTTAGGTCAAAATGGCGCGCGAAAAAACGCATGGTTTTCAAAACAAGCTCCTCTAAGAATCTTCTACATTTTGGACTAAAAACTTCTTATCTAATTTGTCTTGTTTGTCTACACTTGACCAGTGTGTCACATACATGGGGAAGTACCACAAAATGAAAACTTCGGATGCACATTCAGAATTTCGAAAATTCGGTGATTTTTTAAGATCTCCTATTTGCTGCTGGTTTATTTTTCGCCTTCGGATTTTTTTAGTGTTTTGGGTTATCGCTTGTCCTTGCGGTTAACAGCTTAAATATCGTTTTTTAGTCCCCCTGCAAGAAGAGGGTTTGACCCTATCTCGGCAATGCCCAGGACTCGCAGGCCTTGACTTGGAAGCGGCTAGGCCGCAGTGTCGCCTAAAAAAACCGGATCCCGCCTTTGTCTCGTAGACGTTCTAAATTGTTCTTGGTCCACTCGTTGATGGTTTTCTATACCACGTATTTTCGAATCATGTAACTAAAAACGCTCGTCATAGGCGCCGCCAGAGGGATTTTTTTGGTAACAGTTACCCGGAAGGTTGACGAAGATCTGGTACATACCCGAGAGTGTTTGGCTGACCGAGGCCCGGCCAAATTTCCTCGATCCCCCCTCAAGGTCCAGGGCGGGACCTTGGAGCCGAGCGCCTGGATGAGCAGGGGTAAGGGGACAGATCAAGTTTTCTAGTACTTTCTAGTGGTAATCTAGTGCAATGCGTTCGGATTGTTCGCCGTGGACTACTCCCAGGCGCGTAGCCCTCCCCCAAGTCCCCCCCCCAAAACATTTTTTTTGGGCTGACTACGCCCCTACCTACTCCGTCCTCGGGCAGAGACAGTCACTAACAGTTGTAGACAGTGTGCTTTGACTCTAGCATCTACTTCGGTGACAATACGGTCGACAGATACATTTGGGTTCCGCGCATGACAGTGGTTCGAAGCTTGGAGGGCATCGAGAAACGTCTCGTTTTTAACAGCGTCCACCAAGCGGTGTCCTCTTTTCGACTATCCTACTGCACCGTCGTCGAAATCAACTTACGAGCACTTATCGTCGAGAATGACGACGACTTCGGCAAAGAGGATCTCCGTGGCGTTCTTCTCGACGACTTGGCAGCTGAGCAAGTGGTCGTTGGCAGACTGAATGTGTTCGATGATCTGGGGAGCACCGGCGTGGTCACGCGTACGTTAAGAAATATCATGAATTCGAAGAAAAGTGCTAACTCCGCATGGCTGTGAGTCTGGAAGCGACCAAAATTCTAGCGCCGTCGACACACAGCGATGCGATTTTGAATTCAGTTTTCGTCTAGTTTTCATCCATTCACTTTCCGGTGTTCTGTTCTAAATGCAAAGTACAGCAAATTCAGCGTTCTTTTGACGCCGCTAGGCACCTTTCTAGCGATTTTTTAAACAATTTTTTTCGAAATGTTCACAAAATTCGCTTATCGCCTGCTACGAGCATTATTGTAACAAGGTTTTTGAATACGCGGAGTTTTCTGAGCGTTTAGGATGCTGGCAGTTTGCAGTTTAGCTGTGAACCGTTTGCTATGTTCCTCACCACGTTTTGTAAGTTCACACAGTTCCTGCGCATTTGCGAACGCAAATCAACTGGCAGTACTCGCGTTTGAGTTGAGAGTTTTGGTCGGTTTTTCGGAAAGACATCGAAATCTGTCATGTCCCGACGATAACTGTCGTAGTCCACGATTCAGGCATTGTCCATGCGTTCAAGTCGGTCACATCCGTAGATTGGACAAGCAGGAAAGTCGAACATCCAGACGCAATGAACGTGCAGTTTTTCGAGTCGCTTGCTCTGCGAGAAGTGCACACCTGTGACATTCTCACCGGCGACCACGACACATTCGTTGCTGCGTCCGAATTCCTTGGCAAAAACGTCGCTGGCATCGCGCTGAGTCTTCGCTTGGAAGGTGACTCCATGTCGGATGACTTCGAGGACTTCC